>JAJIBD010004732.1:0-126175 GCA_021461705.1 Cryptotis parvus | reverse complement strand
ATGGATTAGTGTGTGCTTAGATATATAATTTTTCCTGAATTAAATCTAAGTACAATTTTACTAAAGTGCCTGGCATACAATAGGTACCTTGAAATTGATATATTTACCCTAACCCTAATAACTATTATACTGAAAATGTAAAATTAAAATAGCACCTAATGTTTACTCAAGGAGGCCATATGTTCTAGTTTGCCTGATACTATTCCAGTTAGCCCAGGACAGTCTGTTTAACCTATTGATCATGGGTAATTATTAATTGCAACACCTTTCACTCTCAGAAAGATCCCAGCATGCACGCTCAACTTTTATGATTGTAGTATATTTAATGAAATGGGAATTGGGCTATGAAATGAATGCATAAAGATCTATAATACCCAAGCTGTATGTTACTATAGTAAACATGTTCATAACAATTCTGTAATCACCATAATTACATACTAAACAATAAATGTGGTTGACAAGATGGGGTATGGTTCAGCACTTTGATGTAGTGAGAGATGCAGAGACTATACAACAAAAATAAGCCCCTGACCCATTAGGAGGAAGGGCAGCGTGTGCAGCCATGGTGGTGTAGCAAATCATAGAACTGTGCTTGGGATCACACCTGGTGGGGTAAGAGGGACAATATGTGGTACTAGAAATCAAACTAGGGTCAACTGCATGCAAAGCAGAGGGTGTTAGCTCCTTGTGCCTCCCTCTGACCCCAATAACTGCTAACCCTCTTGTAATTGTGGTACCTAAGTATGGTGAGAATAAATAAAAAGCCACCAAGGTGTGCTTTTCAAACCCATTTTCTCCCTTGAACATATGTCTCACTCACTTGTGAGTATATTTGCTTTCTTTGTTCTATCTGGACAAGACTGCATTCTCTCTTGAAAACTATCTTCTTCATTAAAAGAAATGTCATTGAAATAGACGTAATTAAGTATCCATTAGAAAAGAGTTAGTTCCTGAACTGGGAAGATGTGGCAAAGGCCTAGAACACACACTTCACATGTTAGAGACCCAAGTTCAATCCCCAACCTCACATAGCCCCCTGAGAACACTACCAACAGGATTGATCCTCAGAACTGCAGAGGGCATAGCCTCTGAGCACCTCTGGTTGTGCTGGAGAGGACAGGGCAAGAAGGGACCAGACAGGCAAGGCAAGGCAGAAGAGGAGGGAGAGGGAGAGGGAGAGAGAGAATAGAGGGAAAGAAGAGAGGAAGGAAGAGGAGGGAGGGAGGGGAGAGAGGAGAGGGAGGGAGGGAGGAAGGGAGAGAGGGAGGGAGGGAGGGAGGGAGGGAGGGAGGGAGGGAGGGGGGAAGAGAATAAAAGGGGAAATTGCAATAGAATATATTCTACCTTAGAACAATATTTGGAGGTGGGTGCTGGGATTAAAACCAGAGGTTCATGTTTTTGAGGTTTGTGCTCTTCTACGTAGCCACATCCCTGACACCTCTGACAAGATTTTGACCCCTAGATGAGCCCAGATATAACTCAGACTTGCCAAAAATACCAAACCCATCTTCTAATGAAGACACACAACAAAAATAGACCCAACTGCCTAAGACTTATAAGACAAGAATAATAATTGACACAGAAGTTGTCAAGCTGAAGACAGGGGAAAAGATCAAGTCATTAGCTATCTCCCAGTGGGAGGAGAAGAGAATGGTTGTTTATTTGAAAGCATGTAGGAAATGACTGTGAATGTCTTGATCAAAATCAAATCCCTGAGGAATAGCCAGCAATCCAAGATTTTCTACAAAATTCTGGTTTTCAAAGACACAGTGTGGATTTATCTCCCCCAAGGTTGCCATATACTGTAAATACTGCTTTCTGCCTATGAGGATTGCTTTCACCTTATCTCAGTGGTGCCTGATCTAGCTGCTTCCCTCCACCTCCTTTACTCTGTTGCACTCTGAAATTCAAGAACCCACATCTTTGATCTGATGAAAGGAGAGGCCAAGCTTACTATCAGCACGTACTGATGGTACTGCATCCCTAATGACTGCACTATCTTTCTAATTCGGCTCGTATAACACTAAATTGAAAGGGAGATCGAAAAGAACCCTGTCATGTCTCACAAGGGAATGCTGAAAAAAGATTTGCAGGACATATCAAGAATAACTCGTTTATCAGCGCCTTTTCCTTCCTAGTAAAATAAATGTAGTTCATCCAAAGATCAAAGAGAGGGAAATAAGTTTATCATCTTGATTGGTTGGTTATTTTAGAGGGTGCCTGGTATGGACAGAGAAAATGTCAACAGGCCAGTCATTGCAGAAAGTCATTCAACTTGGGAGATTTCCATTTTCTTCTTGTAAAATAAAAGTTGTCTCCAAGGAGATAACAACTCAGGGGGCCTAGGGGAGCTTAGTGGTGGAAACACACCCCTGCAAGCATGAGGCTAGAAGTTTGAACCCATGCACCACTGTGCATGCACTAAACTTACAGAGCCAGCTCTGCTGTGAGGGACACAACACCACAAGAGAGTGTGTGATCTCCAACACACCACAGCCAAGTATGTAAGCATCACAACTGAAGTATGCCATTTCAGTGAGTCTCCCAGTAAGGATGTGGAAGCACATGGCCAGGAATACAACTTCCAGCAAGCCATGTGTATAAGAACCATAGTGATCCTGGGCAATCACAGCACCCAGAATATGTGTGTGTGTGCCCACCTAAAGGGGAGCAGGGATTGGGATTTAATACAGGGGTTAGGGCCAATACCTTACATGCACCCTATCTGAGTTTGATCCATGACCTCCTGAGCATCACCAGTTGTGGTGCTAGGGATCCCCAAACACAATGCTGTTGGGTGCTCCGCTAATTCCCGGCACCATAAGGCCCAGCGCAACCACATTGTTGAGCCCTGGCACTTCACCTCTAGCACAACTTCCCAGTCTGACTATAAGAGGCCTTTAAATATTGTCAGTAAGCTTGAAAGGGAGATCGAAAAGAATCTTCCTTTCACCATTAGAGGAATATTTAGGCCTCGGTATTACATGAATACTTCTCTCATTAACAGAGAAGGAAAGAAATCAAGGGAGAAGAGAATGGGAAATAATGGATGAACAGGCACCAGGGCTTCAGGTGTACTGATGATATTTGGTGAGTGGTATAGTCTTACATCTAAAACATAGACTCAACAACACTGAAAACATGAGACCCAAGCTGCAACCACTGGAACTTTGTATTGTGCCTGTCAAGTTTATATGTGGGGAGAGGGTGAGGCTGGAGTGGAGAGGGAATATGGTAACACTGGTGGAAGGAAGTTGACACCGGTGCTGGGATTGGTGTGAAATATTATATACCTAAAAGTCAACTATCAGTAAATTCATAAATCACAGTTCTGTAATTAAAAATTGAAAAATTAATAAAATATATTCTTTTTCTTGAAAGATACTTTAAATTCTTTTCTTTAAAGATACTTTAAGATTTTTTAAAATGTAGTAGTCAATGAATTTAGAAGTGGAAATATTTGAAACCAATATTGAAGTTGAGGAGATCTTGGCAGTCTCAACAACAGCATTTTCCTTTGAGATTCAACACCAATGTTTGGAAATCTCAGAAGACTTCTTGAGATCATAATGCCCTTGAGAGGATGAGCTAATTTGTAAGCAAGTCCTTGAGAATGATAACACACACATCTCACATATAAGGCATAGATAAATAGGCTCAGTGTTATTTATTTATTTGTTTGTTTGTTTGTTTGTTTGTTTACTTGTTTGATTTTGCTGGGGGATGGTGGCCATACCCAGCTGTGCTCAGGCCTTACTCCTGACTCTGAACAGGGATCACTTCTGGAGAGCTCAGGTACCATATGGGATGCTGAAGATAAAACCCAGGTTGGCTGCATGCAAGGCAAGTGACCTACTGACTCTCCCATGGCTCTCGCCCCCTCAATGTTTTTTCTTTGATTTGTTTACTGGGTCACATCCAGCAGTGCTAAGCGGCTGTTCCTGGCTCAGTGATTGGTGGTGGTGGTGAGGGGTATCACTCCTGGTAGTGCTTTAGGGGTCCCTGCAGTGCTGTTGCTGAACCCAGCCCCCTGCCTCAGAGCCTTACTATAGCTCTTTAACCTGTCCATCCAGTCCATAGATTCCATTTTAAAGTGTTGTGCAGTTTCCATGAATAGTTCAGGAAGAAAGAAAAAAAACAGGCATGGAGATAGTGAATGGTGAAGATCACTATCTCCATACCTGTGTTTTTTCTTTCTTCATTGTCAAGGCCCTGAAGGAACAGTTTGAGGATCTTCATATTCCTGAATCAACCAGATGCCATTGGGCTACATCGGCACGTGATAGGGTCCAATGGAAATGTTACTGGCGCCCGCTCGAGCAAATCCGATGAATAACAGGATTCAAGTGATCAAGTGATCAAGTGATGGAGATAGTATGGTTAGGTCACATGCTAGGTCTGTGAGCCTGACTCCAGGCCAGATGATCACCCTAAGATTCACCCCAGTGCATCCCTAGATGTTCCTATTGTTAGGTCACATGCTAGGTCTGTGAGCCTGACTCCGCGAGTCACTAAGATTCACCAGTGCATCCCTAGAGTTCCTAGGTTAGGTACAGCTAGGTCTGTGAGCCTGACTCCAGGCAAGATGATCACCCTAAGATTCACCCAGTGCATCCCTAGATGTTCCCAAGCACCAGTGTATGGGTTCAGGAGATGGATCTGAAGGGACCCCCACACCACCAGGGAGTCCGCAACACCACAAGGCCAGAGCAGCACCTCATCCTCAGGCATGCACTGAATCGTCCAGTTGGCAAAACATGCTATAGAGTACAGGGTCTCCCAAGCACCATTTAAAATACACCACCACCACCACCACCAAAAAAGAAAAAGAAAAAAATGAGTATAGAGATTTAAAGAGCATTTATTACATAGGTCTTTCCCCTCTGGTAATACACAGACTAACAGGGAACATTTTTGTTTCAGGATGCATTCAGCGACATAGAAATAACTCTTAAATGCAAAATGATGAACAGTTGGGAGATGTATTGATTCAAATCACAACAAAATCTAGTAGATAAGATTTTGAATTGGTTAATTCAGCACTCATACTATCAGAGACTGGAGCTCCATCTAGATGTGTGATCTGCTGTCCATGGTGCTGACTCACGGGTTTACATTGGCTGACATAAATAATCATGGTCTTTTCCTGGCTGAGATAGTACAAGAGTTAAGGCGCTTACCTTGCAGGGGGCTGACCCTGGTTTAATTCTCAGCATTGCAGACAGTCCCCCAGTACTTCCCTGAATGAAATGTGATTACAGAGCCACGAGTAAGCCCTGAACACCACCTCGTGTGACCCAATAAAAACCTTCCAAAAAATACATAAATGGGCACTATTCATCTTATTAATCAAGCTTTTTAAAAACATACAGATGTATTCTGAAATGATGGTCATGGTAAGACAGGCATTATTTTTTCTTCACATGTTGATTAGAGAATTTCTACCCAGAAGAAGTATCACCAAAATTTTTCAAATAACTAAAAATTCATTACCGGAAAGTAAACTAAAAGAGCCCAGATGATTGTAGATTAAAAATAATAGTAGGGAGTGGAATGATCATACAATAGATAGGACATTTGCATTATCACAGCCAATCAGGGTTTGACCCCTGGAATGGTCCCCCAAGCACTACCAGGAATAATTAGTGTAGAGCTAGTCGTAACTCCTGAGCATCACATGCTGTGACCCTAAAGCAAAAAAAAAAAAAAAAAAAAACTAACAATAATAATAAAATAGTAATAATGCTTTCACTTTCTTTACTCTTATTTTATAATTAGTGATGAAATCATTTCAATGCTGCCTCAGTGAAAGTAAAATTTTTTAAATGTCCAGAGTCAGTCCTTTATTCTCAGCTGTCTATGTGACATTTTTAACTGAGATTTCCACTACCATCTCAGACTTAATAAGTCTAAGACCAATTTATACACAAATATCCTTTTCCCGAGATCAAAATGCTTTAAGGGACTGCTGCCTGACAGTGCCTGGGGCTACGTTTGACTTAGTGTTCACCTCAGAAGCACTTTAGGGAAGCACGTCATGAAAGGAATAAAATTCAGGGATCCCACATACAAAATATTTACTCAGTTCTTTAAGCTATCTTCTCTGCCCCCTCCCAAAGTTTCTTTTCTAACTTCCATTTTTCTGTTATTAGAGTCATCATCCCACTGATATTGGAAGGGCTTATGTCAAAAAAAATTTGTGATTATTCCTTATGCTTATCTTATATCTAATCAATTATATCTTTATAATATCTCAGCAGTATCCCTTAAGTTACTCTCATGCCTCTACTCTGGCTTAGATTAATTACATTCTACCCAAAGAACTGTGAGATCCTGGTATAATGTCAGAGCAAAGTCACTGGACTTTGGTTCTGGATACCAGCAGTGATGTGATTTAGTCTCACAATCTTTGAGATCTAATTCCTCTCTAAAGTTAACCTACATGAAAAAATAAAATTTGAAATTTGAAAGATGAAATAAAAATAATTGGCCTGGGTAATATGGGCTCTCTTCAGTTTAAAATTTCTTTTTTTTTTTTGCTTTTTTGGGAAGGTCACACCTAAGGGGATGCTTAGGGGTTACTCCCAGCTCTACACTTAGAAATTACTCCTGACGGTGTTCAAGGAGCATCCAATATGGGATGCTGGGGATCGAACCCTGGTCAGCTGCATGCAAGGCAAACACCCTACCCACTGTGCTATTACTCCAGTCCCTTCAATTTAAAATTCTGTGCCAGAACTGTTTTCCTTTGTTCCTGTTGCTTCGGCTTTTCCCCTCAAAATCACTTTGTATACTGATACCAGATTGGCCATTTTATTTGATTCCATTTTATTTTATTTTATATGCTGTAGTGCTAGGAATTGAATCCAGGATCTCACATGCAAGGCCTAGACTCAGCTTTCTTTTTTGTTTGCTTGCAGGCACACTCAACATTGTTCAGAGCTTATTCCTGGCTCTATACTTGGGCATCGCTCCTGGCAGGGCTCAGGGGACCATCTAGTACGCCAGAGATTGAAACCATGTTGGTTATGTGCAAGGCAAGTGTCCTACCCACTCCACGATAGCTCCAGTCTCAAAATTTGCCTTTTTTAAAAAATATCACTCTGGGCTGGAGTGATAGTACAGTAGGTAAAGTGCTTGCCTTGCATACAGACAATTCATTTTTATATACTTCACCATGAGATAGAGAACTACACAGCTATTCATGTCAGGTTTCAGTCATACAGTGTTCCAACATCCATCCCTCCACCAGTACACATTTCCCACCACCAATGTCTCCAGTTTCCCTCCCACCACCATCCCCTCCCACATCCAGCTTGCCTCTACGGTAGGCACTTTTCTTTCTTTCCTTGTTTCTCTCTCTCTCTGTCCCTTTCTCACTATTTGTATGGCAAAGCACAATACCAAAAAGAAGACCCACAGAGAGAGAGAGAGAGAGAGAGGAAGAGAGAGAGAATCCATCCATGTTTGACTCCTGGCACCAATGTGATCACTCTAGCTATAAGTCCTGACTACAGGACATGGTGTACCCCAAATAAAAAAAACACACCCGTGAGAATGTCATGAAAGAAGATCAAAGCAATGATGAGCATACCAGCTCTCCCATCTGGATGCAGGCCTCTTCCCTGGCCTACCACTTCCTACCACATGACCACACATGATCGTCGTCCATCCGACAGAAACAAGACAGCACCCTATTAGAGATTCCAATAGTTAAATTAGGTCACACTTGCAGGGTGTCTGACACATGATAATTGCCCAGTGAATTTGTGTTATTCTTGACTTCCCAATCAAAACTCATTCACAAACCCAAATTCTATGGCTTGAGTTTAGAAAAAGTTCTACATCTGCCACTGAGCCTCTTTCTTTGTAAACTTGCTCATACTATCACAGTCTGCAAAGCTAAAGCCCACTGCTCATGCTGAGATCTCCCTGGCTTCATTTGTATCATGTATGCAATACTTTCACTTCCTATTTTGCTATGCACTCATCTAAAACTCAAATAAGTTACATGAGAGAAACAAAAAACTAAGTTTAACAGTAAGAAAAGATATTGGTCCGGAGGTAAGATCAGGTGCTCTCCTGCCCCTCTGCAGTTCTCTTGGCATTGCTGTCCTCAATATATTTTCTCATTACTCAGCTAAAAAAAAACTCAGTTGGTTCCAGGATTCACAACCATCCACTCTGTATGGGAGAAGAATGACTTTCTCCCCCAGCATTCAGGACTAGAGTGGTAAAATTCACCTTGAGTTACTTCTCTTTGGGACAGGAGAATGGATTGGGCCAAGATCAGGTGAAAACGAGATCCCAGTTCTGGAGGAATTATTTACAGCTGGTAGGGCAATGGCCTTGCATGTGGATGATGTGGGTTTGATCCCTAGCACTCCAAATGGTTCCCAAAACCCTGCCAGGATTGATCCCTGAACACAAAGCTAGGAGTAAGCCCTAAACACTGCATGTGTAGCCCAAAAACAAAACAAGGAAAGTTCCCCAAATTCTTTGGGAAAGAAGGGGAGAAATCACTCAATGACCCCTAGAAATCTATCTTCTTCTCTTTTTATTGTTTGGTTGGGGCCACACCTTCCTGCGCTCAGGGGTTACCCCTGGCTCTGCACTCAGAAATCACTACTCCTGATGGGCTTGGGTGACATAAGAGATGCCAGGGACTGAGCCCGGGGGTCAGTCACATGCCAGTCAAGTCCCTACCCACCGCACTATACCTCCTGCCCAAGAAATCTATCTTTTAAATATCCAGGTTCCTTGGGCTTGTTCTGTGAGCATAACTCTTGTTGGGAAATAGTGAATTAAACCAACTTCATTTCCTTCTTATTCTTGAGGTGGAGTTATTTTCTCTTAAAGCATTAGAGCTTGGCAGCTGGAGCAGCACAGCGGGAAGGGCATTTGCCTTGCACATGGCAGACCTGGGTTCGGTCCCCAGCATCCCATATGGTCCCCAGGCTTAATTCCTGGGGAGTAACCACCAGGAGCACCACCAGGAGTAATTCTGAGTGCAGAGCCAGAGCTCATTCCCCTGAGCATTGCCAGATGTAACGCAAAAAAAAAGAGCCCTAGAGCTTGTGCTCAAGGATATTTTCTGAGCTAAACATCTAGATTCTAAGGAACTGAGGCAATAATTGACAGGATTGGAGCATGGTGCCATCTCCCCCACCCCATCCCACAATATTAGCAGTTATAGTTCTAATGGCCTCCTACCACTATGAACCTGGTGATCCCCAGAACCACCAGATCCGATAGGCTCACACAGATGGAACCCCAGGGATGCTTCAGGTTCCCCAGCTCAGTGGACCTGTAGGAAAGTGCAGGTTCTATTAATGAAGAGTCCTGCCATCCAAAGAGAGATTGCGTCTTGGACAATGGCAGTTTCTGCAAACACTGCCTTAGCTTGTTCAACACTGTGCCTCTCCCTATAGGTCTTACCTCCCTTAATAGATGTAAGTTAGGGATATTCCCACAACTTCCCTGAAGTCATGGTATTCACCTTAGCACTGAGTGTACTCAATGAAGAATGGAACAGCTTTGTGGTGGATTCAGTGCCAAATACTCAAAAAAGTGGGAGTTAAAGGGTCAGAAGTGCAATGGGTGGTAAAACCATATCACAGCTCTTGAAAGGAAAAAGTTAAATCCTGGATCCTGGGTAAAATAACGTGGGCAATTTAATTCCCTAACCCAGGAACCCACAGAATTTCATTTCTGCTGGGAGTAAGTATGAGGCAATATTGTGTTCTAATAGCTGTATTTGGGGGATGTTTGTGCCTTCAAAGTGGCTTTCCTAGCCTTGACAAGCTCTGTTGAAGTCCCTTATTTTCTTAGAATCTTGCAAAGTGCTTTTCCTCGAACTGGCATCTGGGAAAATTTACTCTATTCAATTATTTTAAAACTGTTCTCTTGACCTTGTTTTGGCTTCTCCATTAGCCCAAGAGATTTTCTGCCAGCAAGACTTACTGTGGAAGGCCCATGCTTCGCCAATGAGTATGATGACATATCCACTACTCTGTGGGAAAATACTTTGCTACTCTTGCACAAATCTTCTATTAATGACACCTCACATGATATATATCACTGACATTTTATTATTATTTGAATATTGCTTGTAGATTTTCAGCTGGTTGGAGTATTAATTGTTTTAATTATTATTTTTTGTTCAAGAGGGTTGAAAAATCCTCCTTGAATTACTGCACTTCAAAAAGGAGAAAGCTCAACCAGATGTCTAATTATGATGCAATCTTTTATTTATAAATCGATATCATTAGCACTCACCTAATACACTTTTCTCTGTGTAAATGTACTCCTAACAGAGCTAAATGAAATGAAGGCACTTTATAAAATTAAATTTGTGAAAGCAATATAGCAAAGTATGAGAGGTGAGAATTATTAACATGTTCAGAAAAAACATCATTTCTAAAATTAGATTCAATAAACAATAAGTATGGAAATAACCACTGTAGCTTCTTAAACCTAAAAAAACTGTATTCCTAGGTAAGAGTTCTAATCATTGTTCTTTCTTCCCTGCTGGAATGTGAGTGCTGTGGAGATAAGTAAAATGCCTCTTCTTCATAGTTCATTCCTCCTCAGAGTGGTTTCCCCCCCCCCTCTGAATGCTGTGGAATTAATGTCATTGAAAATCGGTAAGTTCGGTTAATAAGCCAACAACAGATTGGTGATGTTTTAGTTCTCAAATCTTGATGCCTGAAATAAAACTAAGCTAATCCTTGGAACGAGCTTGTTGTCATTTTCCCTTTTTACTATTACCATAAGTATTTAAAAAAATTGTTTTGATCTTGATACAGTTTGGTGAATTGATGACACAATGTTTACAGCTCCAGACTTGAGTTCATCTTCATTTTCACTGAGCTGGACTTTCCCTTCCCTTCCCTTTGCTGTTGCCAGCAGCAGCGGTGTTCATGAGAGTGCGCTTATGAGAGCACGCTCTGCTCTCATCCAGTGCAACAGACACTGGGGTCATGGTGGCTGCAGCTCTGGGGAGCATCCCAGATGATTTTTGTTGGTTTTTATGTTTGTTTGTTTTTTGGGTCACGCCGGCAATACTCAGTGGTTACTTCTGGCTTTGCATACAGAAATTACTCCTGGCAGTGCTCTGGACCATATGGAATGCTGGGGATTGAAACCAGGTCGGCCACATACAAGACAAACACCATAACTGCTTTACTATTGCTCCGGCCCCCATCCCAGGTGATGTTTACCCAAGTCACAGTCTCACTCTTGCAGGCAAGCACCTCTACTACTGGGCCATTTCCTTGTATATATAGAAAAACACACATGCGTGCCCACACACACGCAGTGCACACACACATACAAAGCACACACACATTGCTTTTTTTGAACAAAAAAAAAAAGAAAAGTCATCAAACTTTTTTAACCCAGGTTACAGGGAATCATTTCCTGTCCTGGAATTGCTCTTCTTCCCTCTTTATTCCTGATTGCTTCTGTGCAAGGATTACTCTGACCTTCGCTTGTGAGTGTTACTATGCAATGCTTAAAGCCATTGGCAATGATATTAATGAAAACCCTTTAGGTCGCCTCCCCCAGAGAATGGACCAGAAGTTTTCAAATTTGGTAATAGCCAGAAATCTTTGGCTAACTCATTGCATCAGTCTGAAAAATTTCAGTCTGCCACTGGGAAGAAATGACAGGCTTCAGGCTAGAAATAAGGCTGCAAGAGAAAACCTGAACCAGTGGGTGAAATTGGTTCCAGGCTCCTAAACCTGGCTCTAGCCATGAGTTACTCTGTCAAGAAAGTTCCCTTTCTCATAGCGAAGTAATATTCCATCGTGCATGTACACTACGTTTTTAATCCAATCATCAGTTCTCAGGAACTACGTTTGTTTCAGATCTTGGCTAATATGAGCAGTGTTTTTGGGTCCTTGGGATGCATGGATGGAAGTGGATGGCATCGTGCTGACTGATGTTACGCAAAAGCAGAGGGACAGACACAGAATAATTTCTCTCACATAGGGCTAAAAAGAGGTCTAGTAAGGGAATAACAAAGGCCAAAGGCAGCAGATCCTGAAAGCCGGTCTACAGAACTGAACTTACCGAGGGAGGTAGAGGGATGGTTGGGGGACAGGGGTGCAGGAGGGTATCTTAGGGAAATGCCGGTGGGGGGGGTGTGGTGTTGAGATAGTATATGCATGAAACCCTATTGTTAATATAACTTGTAGTGCCTCAAATAAGGAAGGAGAAGGGGAGAGGAGAGGGGAGAAGATGGAAGAGGGTAGGGGAGCGGAGGGGAGGGAAATGAAGGAGGAGTGAGCAGGGGAGGGAAGGGGATGACTGGGAGGAAAAGCTCTTTGTAAGTATTAATGAACTGCTCCATCACACAGATCCTGGGTGACAGAGAAGGAAACCTCCTTGCAATTCTGACCTATGTTTTCTTTTTTTTTTTTTTGCTTTTTTATTTTTTATTTATTTTTGACAATTACAAAAATGTTCATGTTTGCACATGATGGCCTCTAAGTGTATGCTTTGCAATACACAATATGTAAGAGAAGGAAAAGAGAGGGATAGAGAAAAGAGATAAAGAACCTGCCATGGAGGCAGGCTATGGGAGGGAATTGGGGACATTGGTGGTGAGAAAAGGGCACTGGTGGAGGGGGGGTGCTGGAACACTATGTGACCGAAACCTCCAAACATGAACAACGTTGTAACTTTATATCTCACAGTAGTATAATAAAATATTTTTTAAAGTTCATGTTTGGGTTTAAAGCCATACAGTGCTCCAGCACCCATTCCTCCACCAGTGCCCACCTCCCACCACCAATGTCCCCGATGCCCTCCCCCTCCCCCTAGCCTGCCTCCATGGCAGGTTCTCCATCTCTTTTTTCTCTCTTTCTTCTCTCTCTCTCTCTCTCTCTCTCTCCCCTCTCTTACATGTTGTGGATTGTAATAGACTTTCGACAATTATTTGACCTATGTTTTCAAGTTACTGAACCATTACAGTTCATCTCACCATCTAAAGCATATCTCTTGGGCTTGATTTTATGGTGTCATTATTAGCTATGGGAATCATATCCAGTGGCACCAAGCAAGCCATACAGAATCAGAAATTGAACCCAGGGCTTTTCACATCAACGGTGTGCTCCACACCGTCAGTCATACCCGAGGCCTCTTTTGCTTGATTTTCTGTTATTCTTGTGTGTTTGGGGCATGAAAGCCTTGTAAGATGGAAATAGGGTAGCTCCAGGCCTAGTAACATTTTCAGCATGGCAGCCTCAAGAATTAAGAATGGAAAAACTGCTCACAGTGCGCCAGCACTTGGTGCCTGTCAACATCCAAGGTGCTCCAGCACAAGCTTCCCGGCAGGTGAGATGGGGTTAAAGAAAGAGGCTTCTCCTTCTGAACCTTCTGGAATCGTCACTGGATAAACCGCAGAGTATTTGGTGTTTTCGTGTTCACAATAAAGAGGTATTTCATTATGACACAGCACAAGTTATTTTTAGTGTTTATAAGCTTTTATTATTATTATTATTATTATTAATTTTTGTTTGAGGGTCACCCCAGCAGTGGCCCTCAAACTGCTGACTCTGCACACCAGAATTACTCCTGACAGTGCCCAGGGAATCATATGGGATGCCAGGGATCAAACCCAGGTGGGCTATATGCAAGGTATGATCCTTACCTGACGTACTATGTACTCTCTGACCCTAAGAAAAGCTCATTTGTAAGTTCTCCACAGTTGTGGCTTCCTAAGAGAATAAGGGACTGAAAGCAGTGGAGAGAATCTCATCAAAACAAGAATCTAGGTGTGGGGACACCCTGGGCTTTTATCGCCCTCATCAAGTTAATGAGAAATCCCCATGGTGCCTGCTCCTTCCAGCCTCTGCCCTACACAGGCTGGGCTGGGCTGGTGCAGCGGCAACTCCCTGATGGAGTCAAGCATTTAGTAATAGTGGGAGGATGAGCTGAAATAATATTGTGAGACAGAACACAGAAATGCCAAAGTTCAGCTAAAGGGAAGTTTAGGAGGTGTTGAAAGTAAATGAGAAGGAACATCGTGATGGGGGGCAAGGGGTGGGCTGGAAGATAATTCTATTCTCTTCATTAATAGAATTGGGGGTGGTGGGGAGAAATACTGGGGGGATTATCAATGTATATAAGGTGTTCCTAACTGAAAGAGAAACCCAGGCCCATTAGGCATCTAAAAGGTGAGAAATAAAGTTTTTAGCTCCTATCAACAGCTCAACAGCATCATTCAGAGCATTTTGAAGTTCTTTTTATTATTTTAAAATTTTATTACTTGTATTTTTTATTTGAGGGCCCCTCCTGGCTCTGTGCTCAGGGATCACTCCTGGAGAGGTTAGGGGACCAAACTCAGGATTGAACCCGGGTCGCCTTCTGCAATAAAACACCTTTCTCTCTGTCTCTCTCTCTCTGGACTTTAAAAAATGCTTTTAAATGTAGGTTTTATTGCTTATTTTTAGGATCACACCTGGTGGTTCTCAGGGAGATACTCCTGGCTTGGTGTTTGTGGTGAGGGCTAGGGGTGGGACCATTTGGTGCCTGGATTTGACTAAGTCCCCTGCATGTGGACATACTCTGTGGTCATCAAGCTATTTGCCCACCCCCGTGTTATCCACTGGCTTACAAGCTTGAGCAGCACAGTGTTAGACATTTGTGGGTGTAGGAGCCTCACTACAGTCCCATCAAAGCCATGTGCAATATTTTCCTTAATTCTTATTGGCTTAGGCGTATAGAAGCTTATATGCAGGGTGAGAACTGCCTTGGACCCATCCCTCAACTGAACCCCTATTCTCTGCTATCACAAACCTTCACAAGGCCTGAGAGACAGCTCAAAGGGCAAGAGAACATGCTTCATACATAGGAATGCCAGGTTTTATTTCTGATACCACATGTCCCCCCAGAAGCCCAAAAGCCCCTGAGCATCACCAGATATAGAACCCAAAGAATGGCTGGACTGATAGTACATTCAGTGTGGGCAGGACACTTGCCTTGTATGCAGCCAACCTGGCTTCTATTAGTGGCATCACATATGGTTCCTGATCCCCACCACGAGTGATTCCTGAGTGCAGAGCCAGGAGTAATCTCTGAGCATTGCTTGCGTGACAAAAAAAAAAAAAGAAGATTGACATCAAAGAATAGAATAAGAACCCTGCCATACCAATGCTTTAGATCAGCAGGTAAATGTCTTCTCTGCTAGCTTGCTTTCATTTAGCTTGGCCTTGGTTTAGACTGGAATTCTACCAATATTTTAAAATCACAGCAAATGTGCTCTTTCTCTCTCTCTCTCTCTCTCTCTCTCTCTCTCTCTCTCTCTCTGTCTGTCTCTCCCTACTTAGTTTTAGCCCTCACCCAGCAGTGCTGGGTGTTCCCAGAAACTGTTCCCACTTATGCTTGGAGGACCATGTGGGGCTGGGGGTTTGAAACCAGGCTCCTAGCATGCAGAGGCTGCACATCTGCCCCTTGAGCCAGTTCCCTAGTCCTGTGCCCCTGTCTCTGTCCCTCCCTTTCCCCCTGCTCCAGTCATCTGCTGTCCTACACCCAGGCAGCGAGAGTAACGAGATGAGGTTTCTCCAGTGAGCTAGCCCCTCTTCTAAGAGGAGGACCAAGGCCATCTCCATCCTGGCTGCACAATCCTGCTCCACGTCTCTGCAATTGCTCTTTGGGCTCTCTGGAAGCAGAGGTGCTGCCATAACTGAGAGTGATGGGATAATAGTAATCATGATAATGTCCTTGGAGTGTGTGCCAGGCACTAAACCAAGTGTGCCAAGGACTGTTCACTTCGGGTGGGGCAATAGCACAGCAGATAGGGCACTTGCCTTGTGGGTGGTAAACCCTAGTTGGCTCTCCGGGATCCCGTGTTGTCCCCCAAACTCCACCAGGAGGGATCCCTGAGCACAGGGCCCGGAGTAAGCCTTGGACTTCCAAGTCTGCCTATCCAGTATCTCCCACCCCACCCACCCACCCACCCCCAGAAAAAAGACTGCTTCTGTTGGATCCCGTGGAGAAGGCTGTCGGTGCTGTGACTGAGGGGAAACTCGGGCACAACCTGCCTCCAGAGCCAGACTCCCCTGGGCTGCATTAGGAGCTGTGAAGATGGAGCGTTTCCTGACCTGCGCAGCTCTAGAAGAAACAGAACAATGTCCTTAGGTCCTCACGAGGGTTCCTAAATGTCAGGTTCTCAAACAGGCCCCATCAGTGTGAGACCAGGATGCTGGAGCCTGCACCCCAACCACAGCACCACCACTAACTCACCACATCACACTGCCTTGGTTTGCGCCTCAGAAAAATGGGGGTGTGGGTGTGGGCACCACAGGGCCTGGCTCCTCAAGCTTTCACAGGTATTAATTCTAGCCTGTCTATGCAGGGCTTGCCGCAGAGTCTCGCGAGGAACCAATCCTCCTCACGAGCACTTTTCGCTCGGGATTCCCGAAAATGTTCTCTGGGTCCTCTTTATGTGCTGACATTTGAGCAGACTTTGTTGTTTTATTCTCACTCTTCTATGCACAGAATATACTTTGCAAATGTTAGTGGTGATGACTTGGCCCTATTATAACATTTGAAGAAACAGAAACTTTAAAAAAAAATCAAACAATTTTTTCTGTTTTTGAGGGGGACTCCCAAGCAGTGATCATGTACCCCCGGACCCACTAAGGGGTCCTTCTGGGATATATAGATGAGCTAGACAGTTCGATTCCTGGGCTCAGAGGTGTGGGGAAGTGGGAGGGCATCAAGGGCATCATGTATTTTTTGTTGTTCAGGGTGGGGCATGAGGTGCTGGGATCAAATTGGGGCCTTACACCTGCAAGGCATGGATTCCACACACTGGGTCGTCTTCCTTGCCCTTCAGTGACTTTTCAAGGTGACACACAGTGAGATTTTAACTCTGCCTCCAGCACTTTGTTCCCTTCATCCTCACACTACACTACTGTACCAGAAGTACAGGGAACCAGGAGAACCCAAGGGTCTCTGCAGATGATTCTAGAAAACCTGTAGGAGGCTGCAGATGCCCGGTGATTGATCTCATCCCTGAGGGCAAACCCTAGCTTTGTTCTCTAGTGAATGTGTTTCAAAGATTTTTATCAGAGCAAGGTGTATGTCTACCTCATTCACCCTAATTACACCAACCATAATTTTGTTCAAAATACTTAACACACAAATAGAAAGCCTGATTCTCATCATTCAGGCTGCTAATGCAATCAGTGGGAGCTCCCCACTCAGAGGAGATAAACAGGGAAACTAACAATTCTTAAGCCTGATTCCAGAGTGAGCCGCAAGCAGCTGCCTACCCTGGGCCCTTGGGCTGAGATGCGACCCTGGTGCAGAAAATAATTACTCACTTTAAAAAAAATTAGCTTTCATGGGGCTGGAGCACAGTGATAGCACAGTGGGGAGGGCATTTGCCTCGCACTCAGCCAACCTAGGTTCAATCCCCAACATCCTATATGGTCCCCAGGTAATTCCTGAGTGCAGAGCCAGGAGTAACCTCTGAGCATACCCATCCCTAGATGCGACCCAAAAAATAAAAAATAATTAGCCTTTCACTATTGTGAGCAGCAACTATTTAAGCTATCAGAAAGGGCTGGAGTAATAGCTCAAAGGGTTGAGTTCATGCTTCGCGATTCAGGGAGACCCGGGTTCAGTCACCTGTTCCCCACGTCCTCTCAAGCACAGAGCAGGCAGCAGCTCTCAAGCACTTGTGGATGTGGTTCCCAAACCCTTATGAATTAAAGGAACTTGAAGGAAAACCTGAAGACAGTGAGTTTTTTCTTTTGCTAATAAATGGGCCAGACATCAGTAGTATCTAAATGAGGAAAAACCCAATGCTTCCCCAGGAACAGTTCGACTTCATTAAAGGCAGAGAGCTTAACTTAACTGTTAAGCTTAACTTAACAGAGAGTAGGAAATCAGATGTGAAACTGCAATAGCCATCAACTATAAGGAAAGTATCACCGTTGTGCTGGTCAACTCTATTTCCATCAAATACAGAGAGCAAATAAGAGCCTCCTTTACTATTTGCTCAACGGTTTCATTCACTGCCTCCAACCACCAGCTCTTTTCCCTCCAGTTTATTCCCCCCTCTAATATATCTACTGTTTTCTCAGTTTCACTGATCACAAGTCAGATGCCACCTGACTTTCCATGCATTGTGTCTCGCCTTCACAACCACTTCTGAGAAATACCTGCCCGCTTACCCTGCCACCAGCACCAAGCAAATATATTTAAAAGTCAACACCATTCCACTCCCATCTAGGCTGCAACAGGCTGGAAAGAATATTGTTTCCATGCTAATCAAGAGTAAAAGTGGGATAATCAGCATCATCAGACCTTTTCTTCAGCCTATCAAAGAATAAGAAGCACAGGCCAGCCAGGTACAGGGAAACCCAAAGACAGACAGGAGGGTGCCAGGAGAGACAGGGCAGAAACACCAGTTCATTAGTAGCAGAGCTTAGGAGGAAGAAGCTGCAGGCGCCATTCAAGGAGGAAAGAACCTGAGCATGACGCTCGAGAGCTGCTATGGGGTTTAGGCCTTGCCTTGCGTGCAGCCAGCTCTGGGTCAATCCTTAGCACTCTATATGGTGCCCCGAACACCGCCAGGGTGGGAATTAGTTCCTGAGCATCACTAGGTATGATCCCCAAAACTAGAATTAATAAAAATAAAACAAAGACTGAGTGTGGGCCAGGACAGTTAAAACTTTCTGGGAGCCGCCTACGTGGGGAGCTGACACCCAGTTTCAGGGTCTCCTCAGGGCAAGCCCAGTGCGGGGCGGAGCCCGGTAGTGAGAGTAAAGCCTCTGATGCCCGGTCAGGACCCTTCCACAGGCACAGGAAGCCTTTGCAATGACTGTCAGGCCACTCACTCCGGCAGGGCGTAGGCTTCACTGAGGATGATACAGAGATCAGTGCTCCCTGTGCAAGAAGGAAACAAAATTCATAAAGTGCTCCACAAAATATCAACAAACTTCACGACGAGATGCAGGAAACCTCTAGAAAACAAAAGATGGGGTTAAAATCCCCAAAGAAATTAGCAACAGTGTGCCCGTGAACTATGAGTTAAGTTGACAAGGAACAACATAAGGATCCCTGGAGTTTATAGGGCAGGAGCAGTAGTACAGCAGGTAGGACATTTGCCTTGCATGAGGCTGGCTGGCCCTGCAGGTTCAATCCCTGGCACTCCACACGGTCCCCCAGAACCCACCAGGAGTAATTCCTGAGTGCAGAGCCGAGTATAATCCCTGAGCACTGCTGGATGTGACCCAAATAAGAAGAATCATTGGTGTTTCTGAGCAATAGGAAGGTGACTTTCATGAAGACTCACTAGTCAGATAAATTATAGAGGAGAATTTCCCAGAGTTGGGCCACATACACAACCAGATTCAAGAGGTCCAGGGGGTTCCAAGTCAAAATACTCCAAGATACAAACCCAGTTGTGATCCCAAATATCCCAGGAGTAATTCCTGTGTGCAGAGTCAGGAGTAACCCCTGAGTATTGCTGAGTGTGGCCACAAATAAAAATTAATAACAAAAATTAAAATGTGCACAACCAAAAAAAGCTACTTTAAAATAAAATTTGTCTTGGAAGAGGAAAAGCTTTCAGAATTACATCTCTGGAGTTTCATCCCCCAAAACCAACACAATTAATTTGTAGGGGACATACCTGGTAGTGCTTGGAGAACTGCTACTCCCAGGTTCGTGCTCAGAGGTCACTTCAGGTGGTCAGTATTGAGCTCAGATCTCCCACATGCAATGCATGAGCTCAGGTCATTGATTTATCTCTCTGGTCCCCCAAATCAAAATAACTGAAAAGTAACCCAAATGAGAAGCAATCAAGACCACAGTCTTCCTCACTGACCTCACCTATGTAGGAGTCTTCACTTTTAGGTAAGAATCAAGCAATGGTGGTAGAAAAGTAGAGAAGAAAGACTTGGTGTGTTTCATTAGTTTAACCTCTTTGTGGGCAAGTTTTGTCTGGACGAAAAATCTAAAAGCATTTCACTTTGACCTCAGCGATGCATTGGATTTCGGTGTGCATTGAGAAGGGGGGATATGTGCATTTTGACCCACCTCAGCTCATTCTCAGGATATAAAGGATAATAAAAGGATCTCACAGCCTAAAATAAGCCTTTGTAGATCTTTCTATACCTTGAGACAAAAATACATCAGAATATTTATATCACAAAGAGGATCTTTTTTTTTTTTTTTACAAAGAGGATCTTGCTACAAGATAAGTTTCCCAACTTTTTCCTTGATTGCTTTTTTTTGTCTCCCCCGGCGCCCCCTTTCAGAGCTTATTGTCTCAGCCTGGTCAGTCGCTGAGGATGAGCATGATTTTGTTCTGCCTGGTGAGGAAATTTTGGGATCTGAGTCACCCAGAGGCCCAGAAACACAGCTTGAGACTTTTCAATTCAGAAGCCCTTATTGTAACTGATGGTTACCCTAAATTCACTGCCAGGTCAGCTGACCATTCAGCTGAATCGCAACCACTGTCCTTGTCCTTAGTTTCTGATGAAGACCACTTCCTCTCCACTGCCTCCTGACACTGTCGGATTCCATCTCAACCCTTTTATCTAATCTCCTTTCTCAAGGTCCCTGCGGATGAAGCAATTTGATCTGCTATGTTCTCCTTCCAACCATTTCTAGATAACGTCTCTGGGTAAGGCTAATATATTTCTCCAGCTGGATGCTCTGGTATATCCTCACACCTCCCAGAAACCCTGCTCTACTTTTTTCATGCTTTTTGGAGCCTTCTCCAGATTTATCTTTAAGGAAAAAAAATTTTTTTTTGTTTATTCCACTTTCTCTCTCTGAGTTCTTCCCATGGTCCAAGAACCTTCCATCTGATCCTTCTGAACTCATGTACATTTCTTTTCTTCTCCCTCTTGGGCCCATTTACATTTTAATTCTTCTTCCCTGGCATCTACCCAGGCACTGGGAATGGGCATTGTCTTTCAGTCATAAGCGTTAACCAACAAAACCCTTGAGAGAAAGGATTGCTTGACTCTGGGCATCAAAGTAAGAAAAAAAAAATCTCCCACCCTCAGCAGTTCTGGGGTGTGGACCCAGAAAATCTCAGTTCGGTGATTCACCTTGCCTCCAAGAAGATAAAGTTCCAGGATTTGGGGATGAGGTGAAGGGAAATTTTTGCTTCTTCTGTTAAAAGTAATGAAAGTTAGCTAAGATAGTACAGGAGTTGTGGCACTTGCTTTGCACACAGCCAACAGTTACTGGGCAGTCGTACACCGGGTCCCTCAAGCACCACCAGAAATGGTTCCTGAGCCTAGAAACAGGAGCAAGCCCTGAGCATTTCTGAAGTTTCCCCTAACGAGAGGCTGAGACAGTGTTTGCAGAAATGGCAGCCTTGAATGACTTATAAGCAGGTTCCAAGTGGAGCCATGGTCTCACAGTCCAATATCTTCAGTTATTGTTGTGATAAAAGAAGGAAGACTGGAAATCTTTCCCCTAAGGCAAGAAAGGGAACACAAGAAGAGAACAAACAGATTTCTCCAGCCTTCCCAGCGAAAGGTGTTTTGGGCCATAGAGAATGCGGGTCAGTGATTAGGTTAGCATGTGCCTAGAATAGAACCAGCATAAAGCTCCACTTCATTTGATAAAAATAACTAGTAATTACATACATTCTTGGCATTATCTTTACCCAGGGTCACACAAGGCAGAAAGAATGAGAGAGAGAGAGAGAGAGAGAGAGAGAGGAGAGAAAGAAGGAAAAAGAGTGTGGAGGAGTGGATAGGAGCACCAGGAGTGAGGAGAACAATGTACGCTTGTGCCACAGAGACTAATAAACTGCAAGAGGGAAGCCTGAGTAGATGAGCAGCTCAGGAAGGAGTGAGCAGAGAGGAAGAGAGGAGGAGGAAGACCAGACAGAGCACTGAGGAAAGCCAGCCGGGAGAGCAGTCACGAGGGGACGTGCTTGTGATAAATGCTGAATCCGGATGCTGGAACGAGCAGGAAGGTTGGGAGACGACAGCCCAGGCAGGGTTTGCCAAAGTAAGCACTTTTTTATTTTTTTTTAAACCGACTTGATAATTTGTAATGTCAAGCAACGAAGGGGAAGCATTTATAACTGGCACAGAAGGTAGGGATGGGATGTAATGTGGTGAATGGATGGATTAAACCCTCCCTCAGGCAGAAACGCTACTGAAGCAATTACTTTGTATAAGAGAAATAAAGTCCCATTTCCCAAATGTTGGTCTGTGGGGAGGACCTTTCCCTTCCCTCGCTCTGTTCTCACACCAGCTCTACTCTTATTTGTTTCATGGGATACTCTAAACCAAGCAGGACGTCGACCCAAGCTCCAGCTTCCTCCTAAGCTGCAATACTCACAACACCATGCGTTTGGTAAGCTAATTGGATCTTTTCCTAACACACATTAATATAAGGGCTTATAAACAAGAGTTCTTCATCTGGCGAGACACTATGTGAGAATCCATTTCATCCTGTGCAACCTAAGGTAGATAATTTGCCCACAGCGATGACTGATTTACTGCATAAGAAGGGAAGAACTGGGGGCCGGAGCGATAGTCCAGCGGGTAGGGCATTTGCCTTGCACGCCGGCCTGTACCAGCCCGGTTCGATACCCGGCATCCCATATGGTATCCCGAGCACCGCCAGGAGTAATTCCTGAGTGCAGAGCCAGGAGTAACCCCTGAGCTTCGCCGGTGTGACCCAAAAAGCAAAAAAAAAAAAAAAAAAAAAAAAGGAAGAGCTACCTGCACTTAGAAATCACTTTTTATAGACTTTTTCATATATATATACACCTTTAATATACATATATGATATATATCGTATATATGGATATATATCGTATATATATGTAGATGGAGAGTGTTACACAGCATAGTGCTCAGGAACTATTCCCTGGTTCTGTGCTCAAAAGTGACCCCTAGTGGTTCTAAGGCAACCTTACATACCACCAGAGATTCAACTAGGGCTGGCGGCATGCCTTGCAAGCAAGCACTCCTCTTTCTTGTTTCTGAGAGAAAATAAAAGCACTTCTAACTTCCTTCTCCTTGGGTGGCACCCAGGCTTTAAGTGCTGGAAAGCCTTGGTTTGCTCATAAGCAGTCATTTGGAAAGTGGACTTGAATGGTTGTCAGAGCACACCCAGCTGTGCACAGAGCTGACTCTTGGTTCTGTGCTCAGGAATCCACGGCAGGGTCTGAAAGAGCACATGAAATAACTGGGGTCAAACTCCTGGTCAGTCACATGCAAGGCAAGTCCCTCTCCCCCCGACTCTCTCCAGCCCACGCTCCTTCGATGCAGGTTTTGTGCCATGAATGGAGAGCTGATCCTCCAGCACCTGGCCAATATACTCACTGAACTTCCACCAAGTGCATTGTCAGCCAGTCCATTCCCAATGGGTTTCTGTCACAAGAGAGAGTTGGTGCAAGCAGGCAGGGTTGGCATGGAGGCAGATAGAAATGTTACCCAATCTGAAATGGCATCCTTACTTGAAAAGCAGCCTCAGTGCCCTGGTGGCACCAGAAGTGATCCCTTAGCACTGACCCATGGATAGCCTCTGAGCACTGTTGGGTGTGACCCCCCGACCAAAACACACACACACACACACACACACACACACAGGCGAACAAAATGGCAGTCTCATGCCAATGAAGTTAGAATGAATTTGCTGCCCCTTAAATAAACAATTTTGTTCAAAGCTTAGTTTGGGGGCTGGAGCGATAGTACAGCAGGTAGGGCATTTGCCTTGCATACAGTGACCCGGATTTGGTCCCCAGCATCCAATATGGTCCCCTGAGCACTGCCGGGAGTAATTTCTGCGTGAAGAGCCAGAAGTAACCCCTGAGTATCACTGGGTGTAACCCAAAAGCAAAAAAAAAAAGTTTAGTTTGGTTTGGGGGAGATGGGAGGCTCACCCAGTGATGCACAGGTGGGGCCCAAGAGATAGTACAGGGGTTAAAGAACTTGCCTCGCAGGCAGTCAGGGCTAGTTCCATTCTCAGCACTATATAGGTTCCCTGAGCACTACCTGGGGTGATCCCTGAGCACAGAGCACGGACATCACCAGGTATGACCCAACCTTCCTCCCCAACAAAAAAAAAAAAAAAAAAGGAAAGGTAGGAAGGGGTTGAAGAGATCGCACAGCCGGAAGGAAGGGTTGGAGATCATATAGAGTACTTGTCGACCTCTGTTCCATCCCTAACACCATATATACGTCCCCTGGGCACTGCCAGGAATAATCCGGAACATAGTCGGCCTGTTTGCTGCAGGCCCTGTCCACAAAGAAATAAGTGAGAGCTTGCATGCTAGGCAGAGAACTCTGGAACCACAGTGAAGATGGACCAGTGCTGTGAACTCACATTAAGGCTTGCATCTCTCTGCTTGTCTTTCAGGGGGACGAGTCGTTGAGTTTCCCACTGACCTTTCCTCACTGATCTCATCGCTTCACAGTCTTCGTTAATTTGAGGCTCTGAGGACAGTGAGATGTCTAAGGGGCAACTCACTGTTCAGGGCTGGAAACCGGGAGTTTGGGGCTGAGTCACTCTCTCTGGAGTGGTGCGTGTGTGGTGTTGTTTCCACTTTCCTGTCCAGCAGTTACGCTGTGCTAACTTCACCAAACATTTGATGCTGTCAAAATCTTCGAGAAAATAATGATAGCATGTGTGGTTCCCAGATTTAAGCATGAATTCTTAATTATGACCCTCAAAGCGTGAGGAATAAAAAGAAAAACTGCATTGCTGGAAGTCTTAAAGTTAAAAAAAAGTGTGTTCAGGAAAGGGGATTATCACAAAAACTGAAAAGACCCTGAGTATTGCCCACGTATGGGCCTGTTGGTCCCTGAACCAATGGACCCAAGCTTTGGACTGTTTGACCTGACTGGTCAGGTACTGCCTGGCATCACTGAGTATAAGCTGGGGTGCCCTGGCATAGGCACTGTGTGTGCCCACCCACTCACACAACAGACACACACACAAATATCTGATAAAATATCCACCTAAGTGGAAAGAGCATTTACTAATGCTATATCCATTCAAGGGAGAACTTGTATTCAAAACAGCTAAAGAACTCAAAAACAGAGACAAATATCCCGATTTTTTTAGTGGGGGAAGAATTTGTCTAGCCAGGGAGGGGGCACAAGGGACTAGTGTAAGTTTTTTGCATGCAGGAGGCCCAGCAGGTTTGATCCCTAGCACTGATGTTCTCCCAAGCACCATCCGAAGAAGCCCCTGTAGACATTCACAGCTACCAAATAAGAGTAGAGCTGGTGTGAGAACAGAGCGAGAGAAGGGAAAGGTTGTCCCCACAGACTAACATTTGGGAAATGGGACTTTATTTCTCTTTTCAAGAGCTATCAAGCTCATGAAAAGTGCTCAGCACCGTTGCTTATTAGAGATGCAATGCAAAGCCAGGCTCCTGCCACTGCGCCTCACTGTACCCAGTATGATGGCTACAATTAAAATAAAAAGGAAACCAGCATCAGTAAGGAAATGAACAAACCGGAATTCTTACATGTTGCCTATGAGTATCCAAAAATGGCACAGATGCCGTAAACAAGCTAGGTTTCCTCAAAAAGAGAAACATAAAACGAACGTATTGTCCAACAGCCAAAAGAATATTGAACAGATACTCCAACCAATGCTTGTACAAAATATCTACAGAAGCAATATTCAAAATAACCCAACAGTGAAAACAACCTAGAGTTCCACCAATGGTGAATGAATAAACCAAGTGTGGTGTAGGAATATAAGTGAATATTCATTAGGCATCAAAATAGGAACCCCAGCTATTATGTTAGATGAGAAAAGCCAGACACCAAGAGTCATCTAGCAGATGACTTCATCTCTATCCGTATTAGGATAGACAAGCTAGAGGAAAAGGAACATCGGTACTGGCTCTAGTCCGAGTCAGAATATGCTGAATGAGTGACTAATAGGAAGGCATTTTCTTTTGGAACGCTGAAAATGTTTCACCATACTGTAAAAATATCAAAGGTTGTTAAATTGTTGTCCACTTTAAACTGATTCACACTTTTGGTCGTTTTTTGTTTTGTTTTGTTTTGTTTTGGGGGCACACCTGATGTGCTCAGGGCTTACTTCTGGCTGTATGCTCAGGGATCACTCCTGGTGGCGCTTTAAGGGATTCAACTGGGATTGGCTGCAAGCAATGTGGCTTAAGCCCTGCTCCAGCCGTGTCATGTGAATGTAACGTAAATTTAATCAAAACGCAGTTGTTGATCCTAGTGATCTGACATGCACATCTGAACTTAGAGTCAGCAGAACGCAGCACAGTTTCATGGTATCTTGTTAAAAAGGATTTTCCGAGGTACCATAAACAGCCAACTCTTCTGCAGAACCCTTTTCATAAGGGTGTTCTGCTCAAAGTTGAGCTCTCTGTTAAATAGCAGCATCAATTATTTAGCTCTGCATGCCCGTAACTGATGGAGAATCAGTTTAGAACATGAGGTATGAAGTGAAATATGCCTGGCCATCTGAGGGGACCGGGTGCTCCTGGGGAACTTGATCGTGCCGGGTGATGAACCTGATAGGCCCAAGGCTTTGCAGCTGACTGTTCAGAAACTGCAGAAGTGCATCCACCATTCTGGGGAGTGCTAATTAGGACCAGGAGGAGGCGCAGGAAAGGGCTTTCGTTGCACAGACGCGTCTGTCCGGAGACATATATCTCTATTCCTGGAGATACTGAATCGAGGTAGAATAAACAAGAATGCTTAGAGGAAAGAGGTGTTTTCTACTTCATGGCAGTTTCACTGACTTCCCAGAAAACGCCTTGATATTATTAGCCACCCGAATTCTTTATTCAACGGGATTAACTTTAAATGTTCTCCTTCTTGGTCTATAATTGGCCTCATTTTCAAACTGGTTAAAGGCTGTTATCACTCTGAAAATGCTCCTTGAATTGTGTTATATGCTCATCCGCA
Organism: Cryptotis parvus; assembly: GCA_021461705.1. Lineage (NCBI taxonomy): Eukaryota > Metazoa > Chordata > Mammalia > Eulipotyphla > Soricidae > Cryptotis > Cryptotis parvus. Next base: position 99,269 of record JAJIBD010004732.1, on the reverse strand, counting down.
TAATGTGCTAATGTTTGCATAACACCAAACCATCACATCACTTCTTTTAGTGGAAAGGTCCAAGTTATTTACTGACCTGAATAAAAGGGGTGGGGAGGGGTGAACCTTATTGTGTTGGGGTGTGGCTCGATGATAGAACACATACCTCCCAGGCATGAGGCCCTGGGTTTGATCCCAGCACCAAAAAATAAACAAGCCTTTAATGATTACCACAGTGGAACAATCTTACCTAAAATAGGCAGAAAGTGGAAAGTATTAATTATCCTTTGTGTTGGGAGTTGATGCTCAGACTGAAAGTCAAACCAAGTCCTGTATTAGGATCTTTTCTTGGCTCTAAGTGTTTAGAAAACTAAACTACAAGTGACTTAAACCTATTGGAATGAGGGGCAAGAGAGAGAGAGAGAGAGAGAGAGAAGAGAGGAAAGAGAGATTGGGGGGAGAAGAGAGAGAAGAAAGAGAGAAGGGGAGAGAGAGAGAGAAAGCAGGGATTAGAGCTCTTAGCTAACATGTAGCCCACCCTGGTTTACATGGTCCCCTGAGTATCAACCAGTAGAGCCTTGGGCAGCCCCAAGCACCATCTGGGATAGGTCTGGATGCCCCTGAGCATAGCTGGGGTGACCCAGGTAAGCCCTAGGCCTGCAGGGTCCTCGCTGCAATGCAGCCATGAGTGCTCACGTTAAGCTGTCCTCATGCACGTTGACTGAGATTCACTAAGAGGGGCCTTGGGCCTTGGAGGCCACTCACTTCCCTCCCAAAGCCCACCCTTCACCAAACCTTTGAAATTAATTTGTCCCATATGACTGGAAGACAGAAGACAGGTGACCCCCCAACTCCCCCTAGTCTAAGGGATGCCTTTGAAGACAGTGCCTTGTCTCTCTCATGCCACCATTATTATCTCTGGTCCGACTCCTCATCCCAGCATAGGGTCACAGGGGAGACACCTGGATTCAACAGAAATAGAAAATGAGAGCTCTGAGGCTAGGGAGAGAGAAGAGCAGGGAAGGCACTGACCTTGTGGGGCTGACCCAGGTTCGATCCTCACCACCCCATATGATCCCCTGAGCACCACAGGAGTGACCCCTGAATGTAGAGAGAAAAGTAACTCCTGAGTACCACTGGTGTATCACCCCTGTCCCCCAAAAAAAAAAGAAGGTGCAGAATTTGTAGCTAATGTAGAGTGGCTTGGACCACTTATATGAAGTGGTCCATAGTTGATGTGTATGAATCCCCAGCATCACCCATAGGCCCCCAGCCAGGGGTCACTCCCTGTGCAAAGAATCAGGATTATCCCTGAGTCCACTGAATGTGGCCCCATCCTCCCCAACAAAGCTACTAGGGGTAGTGGAAGGAGGATGAAGGGGTGACTGAGGATGGTGCCAGCCACCTCTTCTGCCGGTCTCCATCCCTTTATCAGGAAAGGAAAAACTTTCCCGAAACCTCATGGTAGACCTTCTGCCGAGCCAGGCTGCTCAGCCCTTCTGGTCGTCCAGCCCCTCCGGCAGTGGGGAGGTAAATAGACGATCTGCAGTGGAGGGCAGAAGCTGGAGAGGATGGTGGGGTTCAGTCTTAGGTGAGTCGGATTTCCCTGCTGGCTGTTTTCCCTTGCCTACACATCGAAGAGATTCTTAGATCAAGCAGTAGCAGCTTTTATGCACAATAAATAAGACTGTGGATAACGTAGATCTTCGCGGTCACTGTTCTCACCTGGACAGCGGGTGGGGCTGGTGTTTGCACCTGCCACCAGAGTAAAGGGAAACTGACTCTCGACCAGGAATGGTCTGCGGTTTTCCTCAGCAGGTCCTAAAAAGAGGGATCTTCGCAACTATCAACTCATTTGTTTTTACTACATTAAAAAGAAAAGCATTGAGATCTGGGTGAAGGGAGGACAGGAAACCAGCTACAGGATTAGTTACTCAAATTTAGAACTCAAGCGGGGAGGGTCCTGGTTTGGAGTCCAGGATTTGGGGGGTAAGATCTTTGTTCTCTACTATCTTTTCCTCTTCTATTTAGCCCAATTAAACATATACACAAACACATCCACACAGAGATATAAATAGCTACTGCCAGTGTAGGGGAAGGAAACAATTATCTAAGCCTTGGCCTGGACAAAGGAAGTTAGTGACTGAATCCCCACAGCCATGGAAAAATAAAGCAAATTATTTCCCTAGAAAATGCAAATCTTTCTTTTTCACATTATCACACCCCAAAATGAATTTATGCAGCAGTATTCCAGGTCAGATCAACAATGCCATAAACTTCATTCAATTGACAAAAAATAAAAATAAATGAAAAACTGCCTCTTCGTTACCCACAAACCGTATCTTACTCAACCAGGCAAAATAAGCTTCACCTTGAGAAATTTTCTCCCTGCAACCAATGCTTGCATCTCGGCTCCAGCATTTCCTGGCTGTGGATTTGTAATTACTTTCTGCATTTTGAAGAAGAGATGAAATGACTACAAAAGAACCTGAATATTGCCGGGAACACATCTTCCTGCTGACTGGCCACTATGAGTTATTAAATGTTTTCCATGTTTCATAAGCATTTCCTGTGTTGGTGCCTTCCTGGCAAGCCTCCAGATTGCTTGTGGGAAAAAAAAGGGATTAAATTAAAAAAAATATGGTGTCAAAGAAAATGAAGCCAAGAGTAGGGGTAGACTTGATTTCCTGAAAGATGGTTGTAATGTCTTGGGATACAAACTTGATATAGCTTGAGTCCCAAGGCAAAAAGATAGCTTACCCATAAATGTTAGGGTTCACACATAAATGTTTAAGTTGCACATAAATGTTAATGTAAGTTCTAACTGAAAAACTGAGGTTTTTCTAGGTGCAATGAAAAGTTTATGGATTTAACATTTAAGCTTGAATAACTGAGTTGCAAGCGTGAGAAAAATAATCTGTAAGTATCACTCTTTAGAGGCAAATGCATTCTTTCCTAAGTTGAAATGACTTTCTCATTTGCTAGCCCATGTGCATAGTTGAACCATCACTAAGGCAACCTTTTTTTTTTTTAATTCCTCACTTATCCCATCATCTTCGTACAGCGGGGTTATGTTGATGTCCTAGACTTTAATAAAGCAACTTCCATATACTCTTGGCCAATTTCTAATATATCTACAATCTTAGTCATTAAAGTTGAGTGATACTGAGTCTTCATAAAGCTCCTCTTCAGATAACTGGTTATATGAATCCCCTTTGGAAACTGCTCGTACAGTGTTTTCTATTTGGATTCTAATCATTTCCACTTATCTCCTCAATATCCGTCAGCAGGGAGGAAGCGCTGGCTAGGGAAAGCGTTGGCTAATATTGAAGGCAGAAGCCTGTCTGCCTTCCTTAGAAGCATTAGAGCAACAGTTAAAATCAGAGAAGACAGAAGAACATCTGGTGGCAAATGCTGTAACCAGGAGGAGGGATTGTATAGTAAATTAAATAACAAATGCCCACGGGAGAGAACTGAGACCCTGACCTTCAGACCCAGGGCAAGAAACACCTACTGGCCTCGAAACTTGGGGAGTCCTGAGAGCCCAGGTGGAGGTCAGTGTGGTGGGGTCTTATTCTCTGAGCTTCTTGCTACTGAAACCCCACTGGAGTCCTGTGACAAAGACAATATTACCGTCACTTTCAGACAGGGAGAGGTGTATAGAACTTGCTCACTAACACCCAGGTCTCTGCTCACCTCCACTGCGATGTTGTTTAGTGAACATTTTCATCCTGCAGACACTGCACGGCCCACTTGGTGCTGGGCTAAATCTTGGGTACAACAAAAATAAGCCTGACAGAAGCTCTCCGTGGAGGGTTTGCCGTGCTGGTCTGTTAAAGGAGCGGGATTGGAGGGGCTCACTGGCTAAAAACATCAGCTTGGCAAGCAAGGGGCTGGGAGCAGGGTGGGACTATGTGTCTAGGACCCTAGAATCGCATCCCGACACAGGCTGGTGACACACGTTCCCACCCTACTGTCGGGTGTGTGCCAGCTCCAGGCTAACTAGGGGCGACCTCTGGCATGTGATCCTCTGTGACCCCTCAGCCAAGCGTGAGAGCAAGCAAACTCTTGGTCATCATGGCAAACAACAGCCCCAAAGGGAAGGATCCCTTTCTTTCGAGAGGGAAGAGAAGATAAATAGGAGGTGTTAAGGATTTGATGAGTCATAGTGTTTAAGATTTGATGGCTGGGAGGAGTCAAGGACACCCAAAGATAGCAGTCTAGAGTCCGGGTAATTACCACGCTAATTAGTGGAGCAGAGAGATGCTAGCTGGTTTCAGGGCAGGTAGATGCGTGGTGGGGCGGAGGGAGCCTGGAGGGCATGGGGGGTGGGGGACGGGGACAGAAACATGTGGGGAAGGGGACAGTGTGGCTGCTTGTGACAGTTATCAGGCTGGGGGGCACTCCCCAAGTGCCCCCAAGTTTCTTCAGCATTCTCCAAAATTCCTAATAAGCACTTATTAAGATTCACTTTTAAGTCTCTGGTGCATAGTTACTGCTGAGGACAGACAACTGAGCAGACTTTTAGAATGGAGAATAGTTTCAGCTGCCATCAACTAGTTCCCGAGGATGATGTTCCTGTGTGCTTTGTGAACTCAAATCAGTTTGGTGCCAACGTCTTCTCTCCTTAGGCACGCACTTGTGCTGACAGTAGCCCTGTGCCACCCAAACGGCGTCCTTCAATGGCCCGCAATGAGTTGACAAAAGGCAGTTTTCAGACCAATGCTTGAGAGTTGAAGGGGATAATAAAAACTAGAATTTATTTCAGGTACCACATATATAGGACCCCCACCCTAAGCAGGGCCAGAAGCGATCCCTAACACAGAGCCAGGAGCAAGCCCTGAGCACCACAAGACGTGACCTCTCCCCATCAGAAAAAGACCAATGGCTGACTCTTGGAGCATAATTTCCATAAATAAAACCAAGTAAGAAGTTGTGGGTAAGTGCCCAAGTTAGCTTACAAGAAATTATTTTAAGCCTTACTATAATCAGAGTAAGAATTTATGGAGAGCCCGATGAAGAGATTCATTGCAATCACCCAACAAATTCCACTGAACAGTTCTCATGGGATGAGTTCTGTCGACATGCTGAGAAATCAATGGCAAATATGGCCAATCCCTGACAGTCTCGCTGGAAATAAGGGCTGAGGGCAGGTAGTTCTGGTTTGATCACCTTCCCTCCTCAGCTCCAAGAGTAGAAAGTGACAAGTGTGTAGGAATTGTAAGAGTGATACATACACTTGAAGGAGAAATGGGGCTGGGAGTGGGGTGGGATGGAAGGTATGGAGAGATAGGGCAGGGGTCAAAGTACTAGCCTTATAAAGCAGCCAACCAGGTTTGATCCCCAGCACCACAGATGTTCCCCTGAGCACCACCAGGGGTCACTTCTAAGCCAGAAACACTCTTGAGCACTACTAGTATGGCCTCCAAACATACACTAACGAATAGCTAAATGACACTCGCGTTCTTTTCCCTTCAGAGCCCACACTGTTTTTTCCCCTGCCTTTGTGTTCCTGGTCCTCCTATTTCCAAGCAGTGCTCAAGGAACCCAGAGGCCACTCTCAGTAATTTTCTTTTTCTTGTTTTTGGGCCACCCTGACTCGTAGTTCTCAGCTAACCAGGTCGGGCAGTGCAACAGGAGGAAATTTCTATACTATCTCTTCAGGCTCTGGGCTCACTCTTCCTAGAATCACATTCCTTGACCATCTGGAGCTAAAGAACAGGCCACTGGCAGGAACCTGGGGTGGGCAGGAATGGAGAGATGAGAATGGGATCTTGAGCAGAGCAAGACAGGGCTAGAGAGGAAAAGTGAGAGGAGACAAACAGCCCTGATGGGACCAACAGTCCTGAGTGTGACCCAAAAAACATGAGAGGAAAGATGAGAAAACTACAATCAGGAGTTGTCGGGGAATGCCACCGGTCCCCGAGGGAAGCGAGTTTCCTTCTACCTCAGAAGCCGGCAGGGAATGGATGAAGACTCAGGAATCTGATGCAGTTTTAAAATGCTTTACTTATCACAGGTTCAGGCATATAAATCAGCAATAGGAAAAACCCGGTGCTTAGGATTCCCGGCTAGAACCCCAGCCACGTGTAGGCCAAGATGGCGGCCACCATGTGTTAAGGCCCTGTAAAGAGGAAACAAAGATAACACTCCTAAGAAGGGTGCAAGCCCAAAAAGAGAGCCCAAAGAGAGAGAGAGAGAGAGAGAGAGAGAGAGAGAGAGAGAGAGAGAGAGAGAGAGAGAGAGAGAGAGAGAGGAAGCAGGCTGGTTTTATACCCCCTGCAATTCAGACCTCCCACTATTATGGAAAGCAGGGAGGGTCAAATGCCCTCGGGCAATTTCTCCCAGCACCTCACCTAGGCTCTATTATATGCTAATGTTTTGAGCCAAGATCTGCCTGGAAATGCCTTTATAGGGTAGAGAAGGGGGTTTCTGAGATGGCATGTCTCTGTACCAAAGACTAATACTAATGCCAGTTAAATATTTCTCCAAGCCTTCACAAATCTCGTCTACTTCACAGTAGTTGTGTATTTTAGTTGCCTTTGAGTTATCAGGGAGCCATGCTTGCTTGCTTGGAGGCAAACAGCATTTCTCTCTGGTCTAATTACTTAGAGAGCCAATGTGGCCAGGCAAATATGCTGGTAAGATCTAGCTAGTCCCACAAGGGGACTAGCTAGTCCCACGATGCTTGTGGGACTAGCATGAGAGAATATTTATACCAGCCAGTACAGAATACATGGTCAGATAAACTGCCACATTTAACTACTCCCCTATCTACGAAGTGACCTGCAGGAGGCAATCCAGGGCAGATGCAGAGGCTCTTAGAGGAGTCCTGCAACAAGGAGTGACAGAAATGAAGAGCATGGTAGGGCTATCAAAGCCCAAGAGAGGTATTAATGGGCCCACACCGCTGCTCGGGGCGTTTGCTTGCTGCTCCACCACTCCATGGAGATTAATCTCCCATGGACATCCCTGAGCCTGCAAGGAATGGGAGATGGAGCCCTTCCTTTCTAGTCAGGTTCCTAGAGCCTCCACACCATAATGTTCCCAGAATAAACAAAGCCAAAGACAGAGTATCAAAATATCAGAATATCAAAAGCATCACAATGAATAAAGGAATTTAGATACAAAGGAAAGGCCATATGTTTCAGAGTAGATCCACCAAATGAAAATCTATGAGCCAGAAGAGAATGGTGGGACATAGGAAAAACAAACAAAAAATCTGAACAAAATGAATGTTCTATGCAGGTACATTTTCATTCAGTTTGAAGAGACGACACAGAGCTTCATGGACAGCTTAGGAAGCTCACAGCTTGAAATCAGTGTTGCCAAAAGCATTAAAGGTGCATCTTTAAAAGACTGGGCTGGAGTCAGGTGGAGAAAGGCGCTTGCTTGCTTGCTTGCTTGAGGCTGACCTGGGTTTGATCTCTTGCACCCCATATAGTCCCGAGACGGCCAGGACTGATCCCTGAACACAGAACCACAAGTAAATCCTAACCCCCAAATAATAAATAAATGACAAGACAAATTTCTCAGCACTTTGCCATTGAGTATGACACTCTCTCATGGCCCTTTACAAGACTAACAAAAATTTATTATTCCTACTTTGCTAAAGGTTTTATACTTTTTCAATAATAATGTTTTATTTCTACTGCATGCACAATGTCTATTTAGGTGATATTCTTACTTCTAAACATTTTATTATAATCTTTTACTTATTAATGCAGATACTTAAGCATTATCTATAATAAATATTTCTAACATAAAACCAATATTTCCTTCAAAACATACTAAACTTTTATATGAATATCAGATTATCCTTTAAAATATTCTTAATTATCCTCATTATCCCTAAACTATATATTTAAAATTATTAACATAGAATTATATGTCATATACTTTATACTATTAATTTTATACTATTAATTTTTAAATACACACCTGTAAAAAGAGTTTTTGAAAATAATATTTTTATCAACTTATTTACAATTTTGTGGAATTTCAACTTAGCTTTATATTCATTTATACATGTACATCACTACCTCCACAATAAACTTTCAAAAATATATATCTTGGAAGCTGGAGTGATAGTACAGTGGGCAGGGCAGCTGCCTTGCACTGGCTGACCCAGGTTCAATCTCTGGATACCTCATAAGATCCCACGAGCGGGGCCGGAGGCGATAGCCCAGTGGGTAGGGCGTTTGCCTTGCACACGGCCGGCCCTGTGCCGGCCCGGGTTCTATCCCCAGCATCCCATATGGTCCCCGAGCACCGCTAGGGAGTGATTCCTGAGTGCAGAGCCAGGAGTAACCCCTGAGCGTCACTAGGTGTGACCCAAAAAGCAAAAAAAAAAAAAAAAAAAAAAAGATCCCACGAGCCCCACGGCCCCTCTAGGAGTGATCCAAAGCACCGCCTGGTGTGGCCAAAAAAAATGAAAAAGCCAAACAAAGTTCCCATATGCACACACACACACACACACACACACACACACATTATGCGGGATATAATGAAACATAGAGGGGGACAATAAATGGCCAAAGGTATTTATTTCTACTGCATGCACAATTCTATTTAGGTGATATTCTTACTTCTAAACATTTTATTATAATCTTTTACTTATTAATGCAGATACTTAAGCATTATCTATAATAAATATTTCTAACATAAAATAAATATTTCCTTTAAAACATACAATTGGACATTTTTCCCTATAGAACTGAGCTTACCTGGATAGTGGGTGAGTGGATACGTGGGACGGCGTGGAGGGAAGCAGGCTTGCTGTGGATGGGCGTGGTGCTGGACCGATGTAAGCATGAGAAGTATCATTAACAGTACTGCAGACCCAAGAACCTCAATTATAAAAGGAAAGAATTCTCAGAAAGGCAAGATTTACTTAAGAAAACCTAATACATCACAATCCTTTCCAATGTGACTAGTCAAGGAATCTTTAACGATCCAAGCAACAAGAGCTCTCCTCCTGCTCTGGGCATCATTCAGAAACAGACAACTGCTCGCTTCAGCTGAAAAGGAATGGAAGGGTGGGGGAGGTGAGATGGGAGGTCACAGATCACATCGGAAGGCTGGATGCCCAGCCTGGAAATTGGCTGGGATCCAGGCAAAGGTCAGAGGCAGGAAGTGCAGGAGTGGTTTGTTGGGACAGAAACTGTCCCTGCTGTCCTCTGGGAAAGCCAGTGGACTTCACCTGACTCCGTGCTTACTAGCCTCACTTAGCTCCAGCTCTAAATCCTGCAGGAGCTTGTTACAGACTGTGCCCACCAGGGTGAGACAGTGCCTGGCTCTGCCCCATCTGAGAACCACGGAAGGAGACACAGGGCAGGGCCGAAAGGACACTCACCTGTCCACCAACTGCAGGATGCTCATGGCAGTTCATGAAAGTGTCCCTGAGAAGGCAGAGTTGCAGTCCAGGGTTTCAGACACATAAGAACAGAACAGACTCCTCGAGGGTGTCTGCCACGCCAAGGCACAGACCAGGAAGCAAGTGCTGGGGGTTGCTCTCTGCTTCAGCCGTCCCCTTAGATGCCCCCCGTGATCTCAGGCTGGAGAGAGCTCCACAGGGCGAGCACAGGCGTCGCCTGCAGAGGGCCCAGTTTCGAGTCCCAGCACAACACGGTCCCCAAGCACAGAGCCAAGGGTAGCTCCTGAGCAACACTAAGTATGGGACCTAATACAAAATTCAGATAAGTAAACAAACCCTCTCCTTTCGTTTCTTTTAATATGTCCATTTTATGTATGAAATATTGTCTTATAGGTGCCTACACATTTTGCCACTAGTTACAAATGTCCTGATTTGTTAAAATGGAATAAAAACAGATTTGGAGTAATTGAAATTTTTATCACACTCAACTGTGCCCAGGGGTTACTCCCAGCTTGATGTTCCGGGGTTACTCTCGTGGTGCTTGGGGACCATAGCTTGAACCAAGAGATTGAACCCTGGTCTCCCACCAGTGATGCCCAGGAAGCTTCATATTTCTTATGAAATATTTACTCTGATTTTATTCATTTTAGTTGGGGGAGGAGGCTCTGGAGCACACTTGGCTGTTTCAGGCTTACTCCTGGCTCTGTGCTCAGGGGTCCTATTTGGGATGGGTGGGGACCATATGTGGTGCCGGGATTCGAACTGCGGACAGCTGCATGCAAGGCAAGTATCTTATCCCGTATTTTACCATATTCCAATTTAATTTTACTTATTTTTGCTTTTTGGGTCACACCCAGCGATGCTCAGAGGTTACTCCTGGCTTTTTGCTCAGGAATTACTCCTGGTGGTGCTCAGGGGACCATATGAGATGCCGGGGTCAAACCCTGGTCAGCTGCATGCAAGGCAAACGTCCTACCCACTGTGTTATCGCTCCGGCCCCCATTCCAATTTTAAACAAAACACTTAGATTAATTTCTTCTACCATATTTAGTTCAAGTTTATGCAAAGCATGATTCATACGATTATAATTATTTTAAATCAGGGGACAGGGACCACCAGGACCTCTCCTTTGGGGTTGCAGGGGTGTCAAACCCAGGGCTTGTTTATACAAGACATGTATAAACATACAAAAGACATGTATGCTCCACCCTTCGAGTCACATGCCTGGCCCTAAAATTAGTGTTTTTAAAAGAAATGCTTTTAAATGCTTTCCTCCCAAAAGCATACTACTTTTTGTCTTTTGGGAAATGAGTGATGGAGATTTGAAAGTCCTGACGGAAAACAGGAACTTTCTTTGTTACACTTGAAATGGAGTTCATTAATTATAAACCAGGAAGGATAATGCTATTCAAAGCTTCACATTTCACCTGGAGAGACTCTAATTAACAAGATTGCTTTTTATAAAATAATTTCCTGGCCTATTTCCTTATAGAATTGAAACCAGACTCAACTATATTTGCTCTAATTACTTGGTTATTCTATTAGAGCTTGAAGCTTGTATATTTGAAATCCTAGGTGCTGTGATCATATGCTTAAGTCCAAGTGAATTCTTTAATTAAAAAGACAATATTGGGGCCAGAGCAATAGTACAGCAAGTAGGGCACATGCTTTGCATGCAGTCAGGGTTATTCCTGGCTGGATGCCTGGTTAGAACCATGGCATCCCACAATCAGGGTCCCCTGTGCCCCACCAGGAGTGAGTACAGAACCAGGAGTAAGCCCAGAGTACAGCCATTGTGGCCCCCAAGCAGAAACAAACAAAAGATAATATTGGGACCAGAGAGATGGTCCAGGGGTTAAGGTGAAGGTTCTTGCTTTGGGTGTGGCCAGCTCCAGTTTGTGCTACAGTAGCACAAGGTCCCTTGAGTATGCCAGGAGTAGTCCCTGAGCACCTCAGGATGTGAACTCAACACCCCCAAAACAAAAAGCACATTAATATTGTTTTATGATGTTACGTATTATGTATATAATCAATATAAAATATAAAGCAATATATATTGTTCTCTCTATAGAGAGAAATATGTTATAAGCAGCACACCCAATTCAGTATTGGACCTATTATATTCCTTAGCAATTTTCATGTTTAAGGCTACTTTTCACAAACCTAAAGCTGTGAATTTTGATTAAGGAATCCTTGGGGAAATAAATTTTTCTGAGGAAATTTAAGGTGTTAACACCGACAAAAAGCTTCATAAATTCTGCAAAGCAAGGCTTCGTGAACTTGTTAGCAGCATGACACCTCTGTACAGAGCTTCTATTTTATCCCTGCTAAGGTGAAGATAAAATTCCCTTTGTGGTAATTATGCACTCAGCTGTTTGTGGTCTCGGAGCAAAGCATGCTGGGACTTCAGCCACAGGAAGCAGCAGGGATTGGACAAGAGGGGCTGGGCTGTGGGGCTCTCAGCAGAGCTGTCACTTAGTGAGGCAGGGGGAAACTCCGGGGCTCATTGGATCAGAGTCAGTGCATGGTGGGTCGCTTCCACACAGTGGTCCCATTTAGGAGTCAGAAAGGCACCGCAGGGTCACCATAGAGCCAGTGGGTGGGGCAGGATGCAGCTTGAGGAAGCTGGGTTGGGAGGAGCTGGTAGGGGTCTGCAGTCCTACACACCCCCGCACGGAGAAAGGATGGTGACTGGGACCCTTTCCAGGAAGACAGAGGGTCTAGGGATCCCATGTAAATTGCAGGTCCTCCTTACGCTTCCCACCTCAGTTAGCAAGACAGACTGGGAGCCAGAAAAACAGGCAGCAAATGAGTGCTGCCTGCTAAGCCCCAAAAGAAGTGTGTGTGTGTGTGTGTGTGTGTGTGTGTGTGTGTGAGAGAGAGAGGGGGTGGGAAGTGGCAGGGAGAGAAAAAAGTGGTGTTCAGCAGTGCACTCAGAGTTTCAGCAAGACCATGCAGCAAGACTGAATCATAAGGCATTTGATGAAATTTTTCTTTTTTTGCAGGGGAAGTAGAAGTGTTTGGGCCACACTAGGTAGGTAGAGCTCAGGGATCACTCCTGCCTCTGTGGTCAGGGATCACTCCTGGCAGGGCTTGGGGACCATATGAGGTGCTGGGAATTAAGCCAGGGTCACCACATGCAAAGGGAGTGCTTAATCTCTGCACTGTCTCTCCAGCCCTTGATGTAACTTTTCCTTCCAGGACCATGACAATTTTTTTTCTTTGTGGGTCCCACCGACAATGTTCAGGTGCCCAGGGGTTATTCCACCTCTTTGCATCTATCTCCACCATCCCTCGTCCTTCCCTTGGGGTTCTGCCCTTGCAACCCCACTTCTGAAAACACATCTATGTTATCCCAAGACTTTGAACGCTCACATGACTTTTCCAGAAACTGGCAAAAACGCTGTTTTCCAGATGAATAATGCTGAATGGCAAGGAATCACTCATGCCTCTAAACAGGCCTGTTCCATGGACTGTGGTGTGCAGCCACGTCTCTATGGAAACGGCCAGGTCGCAGCAGGAGGGGGTGCCAGTGGCTCGGCAGGTGGCACATCCCTTCAAGGCACTTGTCCCTAAAGCCCCAGCAAGAGAGAGGCAACCCCCCATAGCCTGTTGGCTCTGGGTTTCAGGTGAGAGTACATTGATTTCCGCTGGGCCAAGCTGCAGAGCTTAGAAGAAACAAAACACAAGCTCAAAAAATCCAGAAGAGCAAGAGGAGAGTTGAGCGGTGACACGGAAAGGTGGGAAAGCAGCAAACCTGCAATTCTGTCTACTCTGTAGGAGTACAGTCCCCATCGAGAGCGGCTGTCCCAGGGGAAGACTGTGGGCACCTCCTCTTAGCCTCTCCCAGAGCCCACCAGGCCAGCTGTGAGTGGCCAGTGAGAGCTTTCAAGCTGGAAGCACATTTGAGATCTGGTCTCAGAAGATCTGGCGTTTTTCCTACCATGGGAAAGCCTGGGCCAATTCTCTTCATAAGCAGAAACCCCCCGTGGCCCCCTTCCAAAACTTGTCACAGCTAAACAGGAATGAGGCAAAGGGAAACCGGGGTTGTTTCTTTTTGCTTTGTTTTGGTGGGGATCCCAGATATTCTGGGTGAGCTGGTAGTGCAATGCCGATGCTGATTTCCGGAGACCCTTCCCACAGCGCTGATCCTGACGCCCTGACGCCCTAGGGACATATGACGCTGGGGATTTTGGAATTGAATCCCCGTCTGCTGTATACGAAGCAGACCTTAACCCCTGGGCTATCTTTCCAGACCTAGGTTTATTTCTATTTCTTTTGTTTTGGGGCCACACAAGCGCCTGTGCTCAGGGCTTATACACCTGGTGGTTCTCCGAGGACAGATCATATGCAGGGCTGGGCATCAACCCAGGGCCGCTGTGTGCAAGGCAAGCGCCTAAATCCGTCTGAGGCTTTCTTAACCCCATTTCTGACCTATGCACACTCTCATCCTACAGAAGCTCATTAATGATTACCCCTCAAAAAGCAGTAAAATTGAAATGGTGTTGACACCAGTTTACCCTATTTGCCTTGTGCTGATTTAATGATCTGAATCAATAATTTCAATGAACACATGTCAACTGAGATATGATATAACCACAAATAGCTTCAATCTTTTTGATTTTTTGGTTTTTGGGGTCACTCCTGGCTCTGCCCTCAGTAATCAATCCTGGTGGTGCTTGGGAACCATATGGAATGCCAGGGATTGAACCCAGGTGAGCTGCGTGCAAGGCCAACGCCCTACCAGCTGTACCATCACTCTGACCCCACTTCAATATCTCTTCAAGTGAAGTTCACCAATTTTGATATAGTTCAATGGCTTGATTTTAAATTAACTTAATTTTTAAATAAAAATTTTGTTAGCATTATCAAAAACCGAGTAAAATGTAAGGTACTCATATATAAAATACATTAAGATGCATTTTATCATGCACATTTGTACAGTATGTATTGGTACAATGTATTTTTTAGTATTTCAGGAAATAAAAAATACTGGCGGGGGTGGGGTGTTAGGGGCCACATCCTCCAGTGCTTGGGACTTAATCTTGGCTCTGCGCTCAGGGATCACCCCCTGCAGGCACACAGGGGACTATACTTTCAACATACCGTAGTTAAGGAATATGCTTAAAATGCTGTTGAAATTTATGGGCTTGCTGTAGAAAATCTGTTTTAAGAAGGCCTCTCCTTTAGTAGGTACAGTCTGTGTTGCCAGACTTAGGAGAAAAGGATTAAGTCAAAAACAAAGTAACTGTGGGGGTGGGGGAAGGAGGGCATGAGGATAATCAGGGGCACTGGTGGTGGGAAAGGCGCCTGGTGGAGGGATGGTGCTGGACACTGCATGACTGAGACCCAATCATGAACAGCTTTGTAACTGTGCATTTACGGTGATTTATAAAAAACAATTAACCAAAAAAGAGAAAAAATTAAAATAACTAAAATTATCAGCAAATATTCTTTTTCGGTTTGCTGGGCGGTGCCTGACATGAGTGTGGCTCAAGCTTGCCTAGAGCTCAAGTCCAAGGCCTCTCCTCTCTCTCTGCCTCCCCTCTACAACTGACTGCCCTACCACCGTCCATCCCTTGACTACGTGCAGTCCCTTGAGGTCCTGGCTCTGCACTCAGGGGACCATACTGAGAGCCAGGGGGTGGAACTGGGTCAGCCTTGTGCAAGGCCAGCACCCACCCGGATGTACTCTCTCTCTGGCCCCAACAATAAGAACTTTAGTTTCTGGGCCACACCTGACAGTGCTCAGGGCTCACAGGACCATATGGGGGTGCTAGACTTGAACCCAGGTTGGCTGCATGGTAGCCAAACACCCCACCCATTGTACGATGGCTCCAGCTCTCTAACAATAATACTTTTTTAAGTGTGGATAGTTGATCTTTTCTCAGCCTTTAAGACTGCAGTATGTAAGATATCCAAGAAAGCAGAAACTTATATACTAAACACGGAGCTTGAGACATAAGCTAGGGTCAGGAGAGCCATGCACGGAGGCCCTGGGTTCAGACTCCCAACACCTCTGCCTGTCCCCCAGCACTGCAAAGTCCCCATCCCAGAAAGGAAAGGAATCTTTCCCAAGTCTTGTGAAGCCTTCTCGCTCTCTTCCCTCCCAATCTTGTTTACCCTTGAGCCTTCCTTAACATTTTTACAAGTAAATCTCTTCACTTCAAATTTCCTAAAATGTGGGTCAATGCTTTGAAATTCAAAACACCTGTCTCACAGAGAACTACTCATGAATTAGTTGGGATCAAAGAGAAATCATTTAGAAACAGATCAGAGTTACAATGCTGAGACAAAGGACGGTTTATTATCTTGAACATAAATTATATCGAACAGTTATAAAAGTTATACAAAGGGAGACTGATCCTTTTGCTCAAAGGGAAAGATATCAATAAGCCTGTAAACAAATTTAATTAGCAGAAATCCTGGCATAATTCTTCTCTACATGTTACATACAATTATTCACGGAAGAATCACCGTGACAAGAATTCAGAGCGATGTCAAAGAGAATCAGAGCGACTCGTGCTCTGAAGCGAAAATCCCAGCGCCAAGGCCTCGCTCACAGGCCAGAGAGAAAGTGTGTCTGCAGTTCACCTTACACACCTCCCCTCTCGCCCTCCCTTCCCTATGGCGAATGTTGCCTGGTGATGACACACGCGGTGGTTGCACTATGCTCCCATTTGTTACTACGCCCAGCATCCAGAGGTTTATATTCCATGACACACACGTGCTACGGTGATGGTGCTTCTTGAACTACGGTGGGCGCACTTCCTGTCTGGCGCATCTCCGTTTTTAATCAGGGTGCTCACATGTGCCCGGCTGTGGAGTGGGCGGAAATGACTTGCAACATGGGCGATCGAAGAGACCACAGCTGTCTGGATCATGCTTGTACATCGGGGGACACCAGAGATTTAAACTCATGGCCATGTGACTTTTTAAATGCCCTTGTACTTAAGTCCAGGTCCTCTTTGCCATTTCTAACAGCCAAAACTCAGTTAGCAAATATGGTGTTCTCCAATGAAATAAGAAAGCAAACTGCAAGTAACATGTTGGAAGCAGCCCACCACCCCAAAAGGCTGCCTTAAAGGATTTTCCAGGGTGGCTAAATGAGCCCCAGTGCAGCTCTATATACAGTGGTATTTTCATTTGTAGGGTCTCTATCAAAGTGTAACAAACAGTCACACACCACGGCTGGTAGAAACACCGAATTTACTTCACCACTGCCACCACGTGCTTCTTCTTCTCTGACACAAAGGGCACTGAGCCAGGCTTGCTGTGTCTGCGGCGATTCAGCTCCCTGCAAACAAGCAAAGGACACAAAACACAAGCAAGTTTGTAACATCCTAACAGAAAAAAAAATCTCAGAAAAATCATGTTTTCTTTCACTGGAAAACCATCTATTAGAGAGGGGGGAGAAAGATTCCATGTAAAAGTGGGTAAAACCAGGGGTATCAACGTTGGCTAATTGCTTCGTTATGCTGTGTCCTTCATAAGAGCATTTAAAGCAGCACCTTTTGAGCTGTGGGCTATTGGGACCAGTCTGTAGGCTTTTAAAGCTGAAAACCATCAGTGGATGCAGAGGCTGCAGAGCTGATGAGTGTGGCTCAAGCTTGCCTAGAGCTCAAGTCCAAGGCTTGAGCTCACCGTCAGACTGCAGAGAGGTGCTAGCTTTCAGGTATGAAAGGAAGTTGAAAAAATTAGTCTGAAAATCTTTCAACTTTTAAAACAATGCTTCAAAATGATTCAAACCCAACACCTATCCAAAGACAGCAAAATAATCATGTGCGGTCTAAATAAAAACAGAAACGAAAAGAGCTCACTCTTCGAATTTCAACACTTTGCAAGAACCCAGAGGTTCCCAGAGAGATGCAAATATGCCCCGGAAATGGGGCAGCAGTACTCTGCTTAGGACCCCGAGGTTCAATTTTTTTAAAGGAAGGGCAGAAAAATTTCCTTATGTTCATAGAATTCATTCCCATGGCTTGCCCACTAAAACGGTCCCAAAAAATCCATACTGGAAATCTCAGGAAATCCACTTTGGCCAGGAAAAAAAGCAAAGAGCACTCTCAGACCCATCCCTAAGGGAGCAGAGCCTGGTTCTGCTGGTGGGGGACAGGAGGCCCCACGTACTTCCTGCGCCGGGCCTCCTTCATCACCCGCTGCTCCTGGATCTGGCTGTAGATGGACTTGGGGAGGTGTCGGTGCCGAGCGATCCGTTTTATTTGGGGATAGTGTTGAAATTTCTCCTTCAGCTTCTGGTTATAATCTGTGGCTGCTTTTTCTCGTGATGTAAGCTGAAAAAAAGAAAAGGCATTATGGAATTTCAAGCATCAGCAATCTTTGTGTTCCTCCGAACAGCAAGACCCTTTCCCCGACAGCCTCGTGTGTGGCACGAGGGCCAGGCAGCCTCTCTTTCTGGGGGTCCAGACCTCAGCAGCAGCGCAGGCACACTCGGTGTCCCACAGACAGCTCGTGGAAAACAAGCTCATGCTAACTAACATGGTGAGCAGCAGGTGGGAAGCAGCTGGGCCGGTGCAGATCACTGTGGTGCTCCCAAGCTGAAGTAACAGCAATGTACTGAGTCACTCAGACATATTTTTGATTTGGTGGAGAGGGGCTGGAAAGGGATTGATCTGGGCCACACCCAGTTGTGCTCAGGGATCACTCCTGGTGGGGCCTGGGGTTCCCTATGCAGTGCTGGGGACCGAACTCGGGTCAATCCTTTGAAAGGTAAGCACTACAGTCCCATTGCTAGCATTATTTTTTCTGCAAAAATAACACGAACAGAAGAGAAAGCATCTGATTCAGTAATAAGCAGCATTTAACCAACATTCAAAGGATTCCAGATTAATGGCCCTTCTCGTGTCGTGATGATACAAAAGCCAGGCATGAATCAGAAACAGAACTGACCTCAATTACTGCCTATTTTATCTTGGTTTCCTTACTGGAAATAAATAGAAAATAACTCACACACTACCCTTTCCTTCTTAAAATAAGTATCTGTTTCTGATAAAACACACTCCATATGTTTCGTGTAAAAAAAAGCAAGACACTCAGAAAAACATCCAGGAGGAAATGAAAATGAAGCGTCCCCTACAGCAAAGGCCGGCTCATCCCTGACTGTCTTTTAGGGGGTCCCTGAGCCTTGTGAAATCTGGAATTTCACACCCACACCCACACACCCTCCTAGAGGACACAAAGACACACCCTCCTAAAGGATACATACTCAAAGTGCAGCACACACACACCCCTCCTAGAGAATACACATTAACAGAGTGTGGCACACTGACACACACACACATCCTCATAGAGGACACACACACACACACAGAGCGCAGCACAGACACAGACACACATAGAGGACACATATACAGGGAATGTAGCACACTGACACGCACAGTCTCCTAGAGAACCCACAACACATCCACAACCTGAGAGGAGACACGGACAGACAGACAGACAGACAGACAGACAGACAGACACACACACACACACACACACAGAACACAGCATAAAGACAGACAGAAACAGCCCTAGAGATTGAAGCAATGGATGGCAGCCGACAAACACGTGCTCCACCATGGCCCTGTGATGCAGCTGTGGGGATGCAGGCAGGGGTGCAGCTGGAGAGGACAGGGAAGCTCCTCGTCCCCCAGCCCACACCACCAAACTGAGCCCGTTAGAGCTACTGAGCCTGAAACGAGCCCTTTAGAGCAGCCACAGAGTTTCTGAGTTGGCTGAACTCAGAAACACTGGTGGTATAGGGCAAAAGTGAATAAACTTACGGCAGGGCAGAGCCAAATGGTCAGAAGTAGTGGAACTGAAGAGAGCACAGCGGGGAGGGCGTTTGCCTTGCCCCCCAGGTTTGATCCCCAGCACCCCATAGGGTCCCCCAATATCTGCAAGAGTGATTCCTGAGTGCAGAGCAGGATTAAGCCCCGAGCACCCCTGCATGTGATGCCTAACAAAACACACAGGAAAGAAGTATGAGGAAGCTGCAACAGGTGCTTAACACCGAGCAGCAGTCTCGGTCCCTCTGCTCTGGAGCGAGCACAGGGACAGCCTGTGTGTGTTCTGCAGAACTCAGTGCTGAGCCCGGACAACTCAGGCCGTTTGCAAACGGGCAGTGTCAGAGGTCGCTGGCTTCTCAAACACCCAGGGAGCACCCAGCACTGTTGGGGTGCCGTGGCTAACACTCCAGCCATCACTGCACACACCCAATGGAACTGGGCCTTAAAACGCCTGAGAGATGTTTTTAAAACAAGTTCCCCGTGTCTGTGATGCTCAGAGACACGCTGATTTCTATTGCTTGAGGAGAACAGGCCTTCGTGATTCCGAGCTTCCCACCCAATCCCTGCACTGTCCCTATTGCAAAGGAAAACATAACTCAAGATGGCCCAAATATTAGCAAGCATTGGAATTCCCCAAGCGGCCTCAGGAAGAAGAAAGAACTCTCAGGAGAGCCCTATCTGCTACTTGGCTCCGGATCACAACCCTGTCAATTTTAATGAAATACCTTAAATCCCTCAAATAAATTCTTTAGGATCTTCAGCAAAATTTGAAGCCTCTTTGAGAAAATGCAGGGATCTCTTACCACACCCAATTTTTCTGAAGCATTGGCTTTCCACAGGCGAATGTTCATCTCGTCAGAGCCGCACATGATGTACTTGCTGTCGGCGGTCCACTTGACACAGATGACATGCTGCATTCTCTTTGTGTGATAGACTTCCCTGCAGAGTGGGGACAGACAGACAAACAATGATTCCTCTCATACATGGGTAAAGGACCGGTGCTTACCCAGGTGGGGAGACTGGCGTGCGTGAACCCTATCAGGAACAGTACTGCAAAGCACAGTGCCAAAACCTGGTAGGAAATCTTTATTCTTATTTTTTTATCTGACCGACCGTCCGTCCGTCTGTCCGTCCGTCCATCCATCCATCCATCTATATCTATCTACCTACCTACCTATCAATCATTTATCTCTATCACTCTCTATCTCTGTCTATCTATCTGTCTATCCATCCATCCATCCATCCATCCATCTACCTATCAATCATCTATCTCTCTCTATATCCCTCTGTCTGTCTGTCTATCTATCTATCATCTATATCCATCCATCCATCTACCTACCTATCAATCATCTATCTCTCTCTATATCCCTCTGTCTGTCTGTCTATCTATCTACCTATCATCTATATCCATCCATCCATCCATCCATCCATCCATCCATCCATCCATCCATCCATCCATCCATCCATCCATCCATCCATCCATCCATCCATCCATCCATCCATCCATCCATCCATCCATCCATCCATCCATCCATCCATCCATCCATCCATCCATCCATCCATCATTTGCTTTTTTTTTTTTTTTTGAGTCATACCTGGCAATGCTCAGGGATTACTCCTGGCTCTGCACTCAGGAGTTACCTCTTGGCAGTGCTCAGGGAACCCTATGGGATGCCGGAGATTAAATCTGGGTTGGTTAGAAAGGAAATTTTTAATATAAAATAAAAAGGAATCATGTCAAAACCCTTAGGACATGGATAGGCTTTCTTTAATGCTTACATGTCAAGTATCGAAATTATCAATTCTGAGTGCTCGAGAGTACAAAAAAGGAAATGCAAATTTGTTTCCATGTATTTTTTACTAAATCTAATGCACAAGGTTCTATGTTTAGGTACTGAGAACTTAAAAAAAATAAGTGAGCCTTCAGTTACAGTCTCACAAAACAAAAGCATATAAGAGAAATGAACCTGGTTAGCTAGGGGCTAGAGAATACAGCAGGTGGGGTGCCTGCCTGGGTTCGACCGACTCTCAGCACCACAATGGTCGCCCTTAGCCCTGCAGGAGTGATCCCTGCACACACAGCCAGGAGTAAGCCCCCAAACCAAACCAAAAACAATGTTGACTGGACTAATTCTGCCTGAACCCAGTGAAACTGAATACATTTCTTTGTTTTTGAGCACACCTTGCAGTGCCCAGGGGCTCTTGGCTCAGTGCTAAGGGATCACTTCTGAGTACGTGTGAAAGTTATGCAGTGCTCAGGGATGAACCAAGTTGGAAACAGCCTTTCTTTCCTTCTATATTCTTTCTCTGTGGTCTCTGTTAAAAAACATTTTTTTTTTTGTGACATGATTTTGGTCACGCCCAGCAGTACTGGCTCAGGGGTTACTGCTGGTGGCTGGTGCTCAGGAGACCATGGCGTTCATACCCAGGCACAAACTGGACTTCCTGCATCAAAACTACCTTTCTGGGCCTGGAATGGATCACTTTTAATTAGTGTCCTCAAATCAATTCAGATCAACAATCATAGGTCATCCACTTACTACAGGAAAAGAAAAAAGCAAATGCAATGAGTTCTGTGCCGGCCCAGTGATTCCAAACACTCGACTCGGTTGATGACGCGCATGTGTGAAAAGAAAGGGAGGCTAAGAAGTGTCTGGGGACATGCAGTCAGTCAGAATCATTTAATACAGGGAGACGCCAAGTATCTTTCCTCCTTGAAAAGATGTGAAACATGCTAAGTGAAGTCACAGGAGACACTATATTGGGAAGTGTTAGGAAGAGCATTAAAAAGACAAGGTCAGAGAAAACAAAACACACTGCCCTGGGGAAACCAGCTTCCCAGTACGGCTTAACTGCATGGCGTGGAGGGCTGCAGAGAAAGGCACTAAGCCCGGCCGCGTGTTGCCCCCCACCCCAGAATGAGCCTCTAGACCAGCCCTCCTGGGCCTCTAACAGATGCATTCCCTGGCAAATCCCGGAGGGGAACAGGGGTCAAATGATCAAGTTGAAAGCGAGGTGAGCCAGATGGCTCCTTTTTTCTTCTCAAAGCTCTGCTTTCACTGCTGGGTCCTTCTCATCTCTACTGATCAATGGGCTCATTTCCCCAGAGCAATAGGATGAATGAATGTAAGCAGGGAAGTCAATCAGACACCTGCTGGGGTCTGAGAGCACTGAAACCCTAACGGGCAGTCCCTTAACCAGTCAGAATTCCTCCTCCTATCTAGAGTGCTGAGCTTCTGGAGGTGCGTGTGAGTCACTATTGGGAGATGGATGCATTCTTAAAAAAATGTCTTTGTATGTAGCGTCAAAATAAATTATTCTATATGTACCCGTGTTGTATTTGATATTCCAAATACCAGTAACAATTCTAGACCTCATTCTCATGACCTGATGGAATGGTTTGAGGCTCTTTATGTTCCTGGAGCAAGCAGGTGCCCTTGGGCTCTACTTGCATGACATAGGTCATATGGAGATGTTACTGGTGCCCGCTCGAGCAAATCGATGAAGAGCGGGAAGACAGTGATACATTTAGTATTTACTAAGCAAATGAATCCTTTGAATACATATCACTGTATCACTGTCTTCCCGCTCATCATCGATTTGCTCGAGCGGGCACCAGTAACATCTCCATATGACCTGTGTCATGCAAGTAGAGCCCAAGGGCACCTGCTTGCTCCAGGAACATAAAGAGCCTCAAACCATTCCATCAGGTCATGGGAATGAGGTCTAGAATTGTTACTGGTATTTGGAATATCAAATACGACATGGGTAGCTTGCCAGGCTCTGCCATTTTTCGCCCGAAACGGTGGCGGCGTGGGCCTTTGGGACCCCTGGGCCCGACCCGCGCGACCCGCCCGGGGCTCACTGGGGACAGTCCGCCCCCGCTCCCCCCTCCCCCAACACCGGCGCACCCCTGCGGGATGGACCCCCTAAATACTAGGGACCTCGGACTAGTAGGACTAGTAGGCCTCGGACCAGTAGGCGTCGGTCCAAGGCGACTCGGTGGGGCGGGCAGAGACGGAGACAAATACTAAATGACATGGCAATAAAAAGTTTACTCTCGAATATGGCTTAAATGTGGTTTAAAAAAAAAAATGACTCACAAGTCGGTTTTAAAATATACATCGCTAGGGCCAGAGCGATAGCCCAGCGGTAGGGCGTTTGCCTTGCTCGCGACCAGACCATGCTGGCCCGGTTCGATCCCCAGTATCCCATATGGTCCACCAAGCATTGCCAGGAGTAATTCCTTAGTGCAGAGCCAGAAGAAACCCTAGCATTGCCAGTTGTGACCCAAAAACCAAAACAAAAATAATAAAATAAAATAAAATATACATCGCTGATTTAAGGACTTTCAAAGGAAAACATTATTAAAACACAGGATATTGAAAGCCAGCATGTGTTATTGGACGTCTACAATGACAGGAAGCAAGAGCAGGCCACAGAAGCAAACTAAAACCAGAGCCACAGAGACAACACTGCAGTGAGGAAGCGTAAGGGCAGGATCTGGGTTCGGTCCACGACTGCATGCCCACCACCACCCCAGTCCTGGAGAAGACCCGTGAGCACTGCCTGGGTGGACCGCAACACATTTCCGACCCTATCAATGAATTGTCCAGACTCCTAAGCCAAGAATTCAGGGAGCAGCCTCCAGGGCACCTGGGCACTATTTAGAAGTCTCCCCTTCAAACATTTGACAACCCCATCCTAGAGATGGGAGAAGAACAAAGTATCTGCCTTGCACCGGGGCCTGAGTGAATAATCCCAACAAAGCACTCATTGCCGGCTGGGACTACACAGCAGGATTCTACAACGAAGGTGGGTGCGATGGCCTGAAGCTGTCACTGGATCGCACGGTGGTGCCTTCTTCTGTTTGAACAGGATGCTCCTGCGTGAGCACAGGAACACTGGGGCCCAGTTCTGGGATCTCTGCCCTGGTGGTTCAGTGCTTTGACCGAGAGGTGCTGGAGACCCACAGGATGACAGCTAGAGTTAACTAGGGAGCTGTGCAGTGCTCCTCCCCTGAGCTGGCTCCTCGGCCCCCATCTGTCTACTCAGCGGGCTCTGCTGCTATGCCTGGCAGTGCCAGGGATCTGAACCAGGCTCACAGCCGCAGCCACCTTCAAGGCAAACAGCTAAATCTCAATACTATCTCTCCAACTCCTCGAGCACCTTTTCAGTCGGACACACAATGATGATGACAATATCCGCTGGTGAGCAATGACGACACCAGGGGGCTCCAACACCTACATGGCTTCTGCAAATCGAGGGGAGAAGATGCAGCCCCCACAGGTCAAGTTTCCAGAAAATTCAGAGAAGCACACTGGCAATAACCCCAAGAGGGCTGAGGCAGCTGTTGGCCTGCGAAGAGGGACTGTCTTGTAGCTCTTTTGTTTCAGAACAAGGGGCTGGGAACAGGGCAGTGAGGATGCAGGGTAGACGCTGGCAGGACCCTGCCGATGAGTAACTCCTGACATTCTGTTCCTTGCTTATCTCCCCCACCTGACTGCTGAGGCAGAGAGCTGATGAGTCAGAGCTTAAAGTCAGCCCGGGAAAGCAGGAAATCAAGTGCAGTCACAGTCACCCCGCCAGAGACAGAGCTGCAGGCATGTCACTTGCCCTGCACACAGCACGCCTCAGCTTAGTCCCTGGAACCCCATATAGTCCCCAAAGTTCTGCCAGGACCCCTAAGCACAGAGCCAGGAGTAAGCCTTAAGTACCTCTGGGTGTGACCACTAAACAAATTAAAAATGACCCTGGAAAACCACAGAAATACCACAGATGTCTACATATGACAGATTCCAACATAACTACCCCAATACAACAATATATGAGAGACTCCAACATGACACCAATACACACTACTATCAGTGACTCGTAGCTCGGGGAGGAAGAGGCTGCACCAACATGATTTCAGCACTAGGATTACATTCCACGTGTCAGGAGAATAGCGATGAGGAGGACAGGATAGCCCAGGACTCCTGTTCCCCACCTCTTGACCTTTGCAGGGTCTCCTGCACAGAATAGAAGAATGCTCCTGAACACCAAAACCCTTATTATCTTTGTGTAAAGAAGCGGAATTGAGGAAGAAATAAACTACTACAATATTACTATTACACTAACTGCTTTTTACCTATGATGGCAAGACTTACTAAGTTCTCCACTGTCAGATTGAAATTTATTCTTAACTTTTTTTATATTTTGGTGCAATGAAAATACTTTATGATATACCACGATGGATACACACCCTAATGTATCTGTTCCAATCCACTGGATGTACAATAGCAACAGTGAAGTCTAAAGCACACTACAGACTGAGTGATTAATACAAATAAATGTTGGTGAGTGCCCTGGATAATGCAGGTTTGGGGGCCGGGGACACATGAAAAAAACCTCTGTGCCTCTCTCTCAATTTCATTATCTACTTCTCATTTCTAGGGGATAAAAACCCAGCCTTTTTTTTTTTAAAAGTTTACTTAAAAAGAACTCCAAATCAAAGCCTCTGCCCTGAGCAAACCCTACGATTTCCTAGTGACACATTCCAGACACACATGCACACATAGCAGCAATATCAGCAGATATAGAACCTCAGTGACACATTCTATACATGCATGCACACACAGCAATGTAAACACAGACGTACAGAACCACGGTGACGCATTCTATACACGCATGCACACAATGCAGCAATATTAGCACACAGAAACAGATCCTTCTTTGTAAAAAGAAGAATCACACAATCCTTCTTTGTAAAAAGATGCTGATGCTCATTCATCACGGCCACATACCTGCTCCGACTTTTATCCACTGGAAAGATGCGAATCGATTTATCAAAACTCGCTGACACAAAGTCCTTCCCGGTAGGGGAGTAGTCCACGTCCAGCACGGCAGACACGTGATCCATGTGCACCATCAGGGGGTGTCCAGGGCACGCATGTCAAAGGTATACAGGCTGCAAAGAGCTAGCGTTACTGGACACTCAGATCTAGGGAGGCCACCCCTGGGAGTGCTGGGGAACCACGAGGGTCGGCATGGAATCCCTATTCCTTTTCCTCCCCCTCTTGCTGCTGTGGTGCTGTTGTGAGGATTCGGGACAGGGGTGCTGTGCACACTGGGTCATGGTACTCACAGGAGCCATGTAACTGGCTGCCGTGCTTGCCCACTGTGGTTGTGGCGTGCGCACACACTTGGCTACAGTGCTCGGATGCGCCCGCACTCCTCTCTGGGGCTGGGGATCCCCAGGGCAGTGGGCAGTGCTGCAGGGAGGGTGCTGGATACACGTCAGGCTCAAACCTCCAGCCTCCTGCTTTGGCCAGGGAGCCTCTCCAGGCGCCTGCAGCACGCAGCAGGCCAGACTAGGGACAGAGGCTGAGGGGACTGTCCCTGTCCCTGGTCTCCGTCAATTTGAAAACGAGCATACTTTTAACAAGTTCTCCAATTTTGGAAACAATTGTTTCCACAAAAGAACAGCAGTTTTCTAACAGAAGAGCTGTTACTACCCAGGGCAACTGACCACTGAGCCACTGCTCACAGAAGTCTGAAAAGAAGCCAACATACTTGTAATCTTCATTGGCCGCCGTAAACACAAAGGCTTCCATAGGGTTCCAGCAGATTGTATTTGTTCTCATATCCAAGATGACCTGCCAGAGGAAGTCTAATCAAGCCATCTCCTGGAAATATTTCCCTTGAAACACACACATTCCCCATTTGAT
This sequence comes from Cryptotis parvus, assembly GCA_021461705.1. Classification (NCBI taxonomy): domain Eukaryota; kingdom Metazoa; phylum Chordata; class Mammalia; order Eulipotyphla; family Soricidae; genus Cryptotis; species Cryptotis parvus. Next base: position 72,414 of record JAJIBD010004732.1, on the reverse strand, counting down.
TTCCTTTCCTTTTTTTAAAACTGAATTAAGCACCTATGCAATGAATAGTGAACTGTTCTCAGTTTACTGCAAAAAGAAATCAATTCAGCCCAGCGGGTAGGGCGCTTTGCCTTGCACGCAGCAGGCCCAAGTCAGTCCGGATTCGATCCCCCGGCATCCCATATGGTTCCCCAGCACCGCCGGGAATAATTCCTGAGTGCAGAGCCAAGAGAAACCCCTGAGCATTGCCAGGTGTGACCCAAAAGAAAAAAAAACAATCAATTCTGATTGTTTCCTGAATACACAGGATGGTAAAAATTATAAAAATGCTTAATACATGACCCTTTGTAATATACATACATACAAGTGGTGCAATTGTAACACGAGTAATTTAGAAAACTGAGACACACATTAAAATGTTAACAGAATACAATGAAGCAATTAATGATTAACTACTAATTGAACTAGGGTTAAGGAAGGAAGGAACGGTTTGAGGCTTTATGTTTAAAGCCAAAGACAAATGAAAACTCACCTTTTTCAGAGGAGTAGCTTGTCTCATGTCATATAATACTATATTCCTGTCAGAGGCACAACTTCCCAAGAGAAATGTCTAAAAGAGAAGATAATAAATATCAATTAAGCATCTTAAGCAGTTAAGCACAACCACTCAGTGAAAGAATGTTTCAATTCTCTAAATGTTTAGGCCTGGAGCAACTGTACAGTGGGGAGGGTGTTTGCCTTGCACATGGCCAACCTGGGTTCGATCCTGGCATCCCTCATGGTCCCCCAAGCACCACCAGGAGTAATTCCTGAGTGCAGAGGCAGGAGTAACTCCTGAGCATCATGGTAACCACCCCCCCAAAAAAAAAAAAAAAAAAGTAAGACTTGTTAAGAGAGAAAGTAGTAATGCTTAGGTCCATCTGAAGCAGTTACAGGAGTTGACTCGACCTCGGCTACTTCCACATCGTTAAATCACTAAATCACTGTTCATCCCTAGCCGTGGAGTCTGGATGCCAGTGAAGACAGTATCGACAACTCTGTCTCCTGTTTTAGTCTAGACCCTACTGTGTGTCTCCACTCTTCATCTTCAGACCTGTTTCCTATTTTTTCACTACTACAAATAACATTTCTTTCTACTCTGTGGGGGGAGAAGGGGTATTTCTTTGGGGGAGGGGTCACACCCGGCTATGCTCAGGACTTATTTTTTGGCTCTGCACTCAGGCATCACTCCCGGCAGGGCTTGGGAGACCACACAGGGTGCCAGGGACTGAGCACCAGTCAGCTGCATGCAAAGTGCCCTACCAGCTGTACTCGCTTTAAGTAACATTTCTATCAGCATGTCCATACATTTAAGAGCTATCAAACATAAGACGCTTTTTCTTCTTCTTCTTCTTTTTTTTTTTTTTTGCTTCTTGGGTCACACCTGGCGATGCTCAGGGGTTACTCCTAGCTCTACACTCAGGAATTACCCTGGCGGTGCTCAGGGGACCATATGGGATGCCGGGAATCAAACCTGGGTTGGCCGCATGCAAGGCAAACGCCGTGCCCGTTGGACTATCGCTCCAGTCTCGCTTCTTTCCTCTTTAGTGTAACACTTCACTAATGGTATCAGGGAGTCAAAAGGCATGAATAACTTTACACTTCTTGCCATCTATTTGCTTTCTGAAGAGCTATACTAGCAAGCACTGTCATGGGGGAGGATACCGATTTTACTGCACCCAAAGAGCCCGGGAACGTTATTTAAAATCTGTACATCAGTACTTCCTGTCTGAAATGACTGCCTGACTGGTGGTTACACATTTCCTCATGTCTGTGAACTAAATAAAGCATGTCCTTGGCATCACGAGGTTCAAATATCTGTCAGGTATTAAGGGGCAACAAACACAACCCTGAAGAGTAAGTGACACTAAGCTCCCCAGCCCCATCCCTCACCCGCTATTCCTACTGCAAAGAAACCAGTGGTTAACTCCCTCCCTCCCTCCCTGCACCACTGGCTGGCTGCGACCCCACGCAGATACCCAGTCTGATCTCTGTTCAGCTCGTTCCCACTTAGCAATAATAGCGCTTTGGACAGAGAAAAAAACCTCACTGGCCCTGGCGCCACCACGGTGCCAAGCCTCGGTTCTCTCAGGAAACCCTCCTCATTAATCACTTCCTTCCTGAAACTTTCCACTGGTGAGTGAGTCCTCTCCAGCCTTCTTCATTTCTCATGATGTCACCTCAAGGTCTGACCAGGTCCCACTTATGTAAAGACTAAACTGAGCAAAAAAAAAAAAAAAAAAAAAAAAAGCCTGCCTAGACTGAAAGTCAATTTTCACACTCAATAATGTGGCAATGCTCAGCTTTATCAGAATAATAGAAAACATTTTAGATGAGACAAACGTATTTCACTTGTTCACAGCAACACGCCCTTACCACTAAACTTAATAGGAAATAGAAACATCCACACACCATTTGCTTTTATCATTAAATCAGTTCACAAGGTTAATTAAACAACAGAACACAGCTCGACAGGGCTGTAACAGAGACAAACTTGAAAAGCACGGTCACAGAGTCATCACTTGCAATGAATTAGGATTTTGGGACTGGCATCAGCTCCTCTGACCCAGGAGGTCACCAAAATTGAGATGCCAGAGATCTTATTTAGCCGCTGGAGAAGGAGGAATCATATCTGTCTGTTCCTCTGGGCTGGTTTTTTTTTTAAGAGTAAAAAGATCAGCATCTTAAATTTGATAGCACCTTTTAAAAAATATTCGCATATATTATCACATCTTACACTCACAACAGGGCTATGAATTACCCTGGAAGATAGAATTAAGCTCACTTTAAAAATAAAGAAGCAAATATAGAGAAAAAACTGTGACTTGCAGAAGGTCAAAGCCAAAACACAAAGGCAGGAAACACAGGCCCAGATTTGCCGCGCACCCAGTAGGACAGACACCGCTTCCAGCACCCACTGCACGCTCCTGCCTGGTGTCACCTGCCCTCGCTGTGCCAAGCTCGCCTGCCCTCTCGTGCCTCAGTTCACCACGTAGCCATGGGGAGGATGGGAGGAAGATGGAAGGTGAAAGAGTGTCAGGCAGCACTTTCTGGAACAGCTAGACAGCAAGTGTTTTAGGCTCAGTGGCCCATGATACACATGGTCTGGACAGCATTTACCCGACTGTGGAGGGGCACGGTCATGTTCCAGCCAGTACTGACTGACGTCATGTTCCAGCCAGTACTGACTGACGTACCCGCAGCGGGTTCCCAGACCATCATGGACCAGCCTCTCGGCTCTAGACCTCGCAGAAGTGGTTGGGAGCAGGCAGCGTGCCCTTGGACCACCTGGCTTCTTGAGAGCACCTTAGGGCCAGGCTCACCTCACAATGCGTACTCACGGTCCAGCTCATTATCCGAGCTTATTCCTGACCTTACAACCCTCCTTCTACCAGCTTGGATCTCTGAGCGTATCAAATCCGAACATCAGGATTTCTCTTCCACCATCTAACATGTTGATTTCCTGATAACCTCTGACCTCAATTTATATCTGAGGCAATGCTGTGTCTTCTAGATGAGTTTGCCTACTGCAGTGTTCAAAAAGATCTCAGGGAGGGCAGGGGAGATGGTACAAAGGGCCAGAGTTATGTTTCTCAGGCAGGGAGCCCAGTGATCCCCAGCACCAGATGGGCCCCTGAGCACTACCAAGTGTAGCCCCAAAAAGGGAAAAAACAAAACAGAAGGAAAATCTCAGCAACAGTCTAGAACCATTCCTAAGTTTGGAGGATGGGCCTGAATAAAGAACAGCTAATCTCCAACTTTTTCCTTAACTAAAGTCACAACTGAGACTTTTGAGCAATGAAAAACATCAGTTAACTGATACGCAGTATAACAAAAATCAGACATTTCTCATTATGCTTTAGTACACTCAGCACTTACAAATACAGAACACTTGCACAGTTAAGAGCAATTTCCAAAGGTGCAAGGGTGGGATCTGCGGACACGGGTGCTGAAGGCACAAGTGAAACGGAAGCTTCACTGAATGGCGAGTGCGGCTCCTACCTGCCCATCCAGCACAGCCTGCCAACTCTGTGTGAAATAAAGAGCAGGCAGAGCTGCTGGGATCTGCTGGGACTCTGCGTAGCAGAACTCAGATATAACAGGGAAAATTGAACAAAAGTTGAAACACCATTAAATTTCAGTGAATTCTCATACCGTATGCAAACATTTGCTACAGAGACTTGAAACTATAAGTAACAAGGAAACAAGCAGAGCATTTTTCAAGAAAAAACTGAATATATTATACCTCAATTGGGTTAAATTTAACGCTACTTATGCTGTCAAATCCCCAGGTCATGGAACAGACAGGGTTTGTTCTATGTTCATCCCAAATGTCCACTTGCTGCCCACATGTGGCAAAAACAGCATCTTTCCAGTGATGATCAATTCCTGTATACACTGTCTTTAAAAGCAAAGAAATAGTACAAATTAGTTTTTACACTGATAGTACAAAACCTGCAGAGCATTATTTTACACTTATTTACTTACACTCTCATTTAAAAACAAGTTTAAAGTTTAGGTACTGAGATTTACAAAGTTGTTGAAAATAGTTTTAGGCCCTATGAAAATGTCCAACTCTAATCCCACCACCATCTCTCCATCAATGACCCCAGGGTCCCTTTGGCCATCAGCCAAGTCCTTAACAGACACTTTCATTTTTATTACTATTTTTAAATTTCCCTTTATTTGAACACCGTGATTTACAAAATACAAAGCTTTTCACAGTACATTTGTGACAAGCATTCATCATTCAACACCAGTCCATCACCAGGGTGCCCCCCCACCACCAAAGACCCTCCTTTCCTACCCTCCCCACCCCATGCCTGCTCTCCTAGCCCGCACTAATTGTATCCATTATTGCAACTTATAAATAGTAATGGTATTGATAAAGTTATAAGCTTTTCCTGAACTGTTACATGCAAATTTGGTTCACCATTATTTCACATTTTTGCAATGACTGTTTGGAGCCTGTACTGAATAATCTAATTTATCTTGCTTTGTTGGAGCTAATTTGCTAAATATGGTCAAAGACATTGTTAAAAGAAGGTTAATAGGGATTATTAAACCTCACCCTGGACCCACTGGGCCATCTGATCCCACTGTATAAGAAACTACTGCTACATTCTTACAGAGTAGAAATTGCAAACACTGTTGTTTTTAAAGAAAATCCTTGCTGAGAAGGAAACAGCATCATAAAAAAGTAGCATTTCTCATCTCACATATGAAAATAAATAAAAATATTAACAAGAGAGCTTGAAAATCTGTCACCTAAATATTTTACTTGGTTGTGGTGGTACCCAAAGAGCAGTGCTCAGGGCAAACTCTTGGCTCAGTGTTCTGGAGTCACTGTTAAGTGGGGAACCTATAACACTGATAATCAAATGGGGTCAGTGAGCAAAGCAAATGCCTTAACCCCTACACTACCAACCTGGTGCGAAGTATTTTTTAAATTATCAAGTACTGAAAGATCTTATAAATTGAGTAATGCGAGTCCAGAGCAGTAATACAGAGGGTAGGGCACTAATCTTGTAATCATCTTGTGGCCATCCCAGGTTTGATCCCAGACATTCCATATGATCCCTCAAGCCACCAGGAGTGACCCTTGAGCACAGAGCCAGGAGTAAGCTCAGAGCACCACTGGGTATGGCCCCAAATCAAAAAAAACAAAAGCAAGTAATAAAGTGTTAAAATAATTAATAAAGAATTACTTCCATGTTTTACAGAAGAAATACTGATATCCAGGACCAAAACACAGACACCACCAGATGGCTTACTATTTATTGGGGCGTGGGGGCTGCTGGAGACAGTACGTGGGTTAAGGTACCCATGGGCCAACCCACATTCACATCCCAGCGTCACAAAGTTCTCATCACTCAGGGTGTGATCCCTAAATTCACAGTCAGATGTCAACCCTGAGCACTGCTGCATGAGGCCCAATAGCCCTCTGTCCAAATTTAGGGGGAGGAAGATAAAACTGGTGAGGACAAATACTAATATTGATAAAAACAGTAAAACATAAACAATAAAAATAAAAACACTCATAAATCTGACACTATTCATTTAAAATAAATGCATTATATAATCTGCATCAGAGCCCCGAGTTGGGTAATTTTGCTTTTTTTTTTGGGGGAGGGGAGGCATAACTGGGATGCTCAAGGCTCTGCAGGAATCACTCCTGGAGGGCTTGGAGGAACTGAACCCAGGACAGCTGCATGCAAGGTAAGCGCACTACCCACTGACCTCGCCTCCGGCCCCAGTCTGCCTTTCTGGGTAGCTGGGAGCTACTTAGATGGACACAGTGACAGTGGTGGCTCTGTCTTCATCCTGCTTCCCTTCCCTTTCCTAAGCTGGGAAGACTAGAAGTTGCTCACGTGGTCACTGCCTGAACATGTTAGTTGTGGTGCCCACACACACTTGGCTGCAGTGTGCAGGGGAAGGCACACACTGCTGTGCCAGTGGAATTACAACTGGAATGTGGAGTGTTGCTGGGGAGCAAACCTGGAGCTTTTTGCTCCAAGGCCGGTGCTCGGCCACTAAGCCACATCCTAGGACCAATGTGAATTTAAGAATTCATAGCAGTTCCCACACATTCTTAATTATTATTTATTCATGAAAGCAGGCCCTAAAAAGCTTTTCTACAATAAGCATTAATCCTCAATACCAAAGAGGTGAGGGGTAAGATTAAATACTTACAAGTCTATTTATTTTACATTTTGGCCACACCCGGTGATGCTCAGGGGTTATTCCTGGCAGTACTTGGGGGACTATATGGGATGCTAGGGATTGAACCTGGGTCAGCTGCACGCAAGGCAAACACCCTACCCACTGTACTATCACTCAGACCCCTAAATACCTAAAGTTTTTTTAAATCTTTAAGATAAACAAGAACCTTTGGAACTCCTAAAGATACTTTATAAGGCACAAAACCAATTTTGTTTTATAAGTTACTCAAAATTGTTACCAAATGCAAATCATTTCCACCTCATACACATTGCCATAGCTCTCAATGCCCTGTTAGGAACATCTAGAACTTGCTGGAATCTAAGAACCATAAACTAAATGCAACTATTGTTTTGATTTTGGACCATATACAGCAGTGCTCAAAGGCTACTCTGAATTCAGAGTTTAGGCATCACACAGTGCTGGGGCACCAAGCAGTGTTCTCTCGCTCTCTCCCCACCCAACCTCCCCTTCACCCACCCTCTCTCTGACTGTGCTCGGGGCTTATCCCTGGCTCTGTGCTTAGGGATCACTCCCAGTGGTGTCTGAGGAACAATACTCAGGTCCAGGTTGGCCACATGCAGGCAAGTGCCTTTCCCACTGTCCTCTCGTCCTAGCCCACTTCCTCTGACCTCCCACCTTAGGCCTCTCTCCTCTCTCACCCTTCCCCAACCATGCCTGCTTTTCTCCCATGACCCTGTCACAGGAAATGTCTCATCGCTCCCTCTAACTAAAACCTTATTGCAAGACACATGGGGAAAAGTCAACATTTTTCAACTGGTAAGAATCTTGACTATATCAAATATTGCTTAAAAATAAGTACTGAAGCCCAAAGTCTCTGACTTATTTATATTTTTTTTAAACTGAATTTACGGCACAATTTTCAATAAAAGACGAGCATGTGAATGAGCCCAGGGTGCGCCTCTCGGGTGTACCTTTCCTAATATTGTATGCAACGGTTCTTCCTCTGCTCCGGCATCTGGCCCATCCATCTTCCACTGCTTCACAGTCTTGTCATCACCAACCTAGAAAATATTCATGATAATAACGACAATGAAGTTAAAAACTCACCAACACATAAATCAAACTATAAAATGCTCCAGTTTTAAAATAACAGACGTATTTTCCAGTATATTTAATAATGTGGTATATCCCATCCTATTAAAGATTTGTGATGAATACTGTTTTATTTTTTTAATTTATCTACTTTTAGATAAATTAAATCTAAAAGTAGATAAATTAAAAAATAAAACAGTGTGAGTGCAGAGAAAGAAAAACGAGAGTAGAACAAAATTGGGTCACAAATATGGAAAAAACTGCACAACATAATGAGAATAGTGTCTCGCATTAAACAGAAAGATGGGCTGCAAAAGGTATTGTGATTATGATGTAAGTTGCTTAAAATGTCTGACATAAAAACAAAATTCGAAGAAGCTAGAGACAGTACAGCGGGTAGGGAGCTGTATCACGCATAACCTGGATTTGATCCCCAGCATCCCATACGGTCCCCCAATCCCCTGAGTGCAGAGCCAAGAGTAAGCTCTGAGCACTGCCAGGAGCGGCCCCAAACAAATAGACATTACAGACAACTGTAAATATACAAAAATGTAATAAAAACAGAAATACTAGGGAGATGGCATTTTCAAATTTGGCATGGGAAAAAAATTCCTCTTTGCAAGATAAAAACTTCCAGAAACAAAGTCAGCTGTTTTAAAACTGTGAATTGCAGAGATCTTAAGGACATGGGAAGCTGCACATAAGTGCAACATAAAAAGAGGATAGACCAGCCGCCCCAATAGAGCCTCAGAAGCCAGAAAAACCTCTTGCATCACAATCGCAGCCATGTTCAAGGTCTGGACTCTCCCCGCATCTTAAAGCCTGGTATACTGATGTACCAGGTATCCCATCACTTTTATAGAATCAAGTATGGGGTATACAATCACAAGTGTGTGGTCACCATGTCTGGTCTGTGGAACATATCAGTAATTTCTTACCCAGTGGGCTCAAATGGCCCTGTGGGTTCATTGTGAGATTTAGTAACCTCCACTGACTTCCATCTAAGAATATATTCATCGGCGCTGGAGGCGATAGCCCAGTGGGTAGGGCGCCTGCCTTGCTCGCAGCTGGCCTGTGCTGGCCTGGGTTCGATCCCCCAGAATCCCATATGGTCCCCAAGCATCGCCAGGAGTAATTCCTGAGTGCAGAGCCAGGAGTAACCCCTGAGCATCGCCGGGTGTGACCCAAAAAAGAAAAGAAAAAAAAAAAAAGAATATATTCATCGACTGTATTTAGAAAATTAGCTCCAACAAGCAATATAGATTATTTAGTAAATGCTTAGGACAGGCTCAAAAAATATTTAAAGTAAGTATTGTTCATAGGTGCAGTGGTGGTGGGTATCGGGTTGACTAGTAGAAACCCACTACATTCTAAAAACTCAGAAAGTGAATGCAAGAACAGAAACCAGCCAGATTCTCACTTAACAATCCAGAAAAAAAGTCATGACCTTATCAATACCATTCCCATATATGGGCTATAATGGTCAATATAATTAGTGCTGGTTAAGGAGCAGGAATGGGGTTGGAGGATTGGTGGGAAATGAGGGTCTTTAATGGTGGTGGGATTGGTGATGAACGGTGAATCTAGCAACTGTATGGTGAAAAACTTTGTACTTTGTAAATCAGTGTTCAAATAAAGTTAAAGACTAAAAAAGGGGTGAGCAGAGCGGTCAGCACCATAGTGCATACTCAGAGTAAGGCATGAAATGATGGTCATTTGGACTTGAGGTTGTGGCACATCCAAGGCACAGAGTGCAACGGCTGCAAGACAGAGTATGTCTACACTCACGGGGCCAGGATGCTGCTCAGCAGCAACAGCACCTGCCTGCACATGTGGGGCCCGAGTCTGATCAGCAGCACCCACGAACCCCACCCCAGAAATAAAAGGTTTTGTTTGGGGTTTAAAATCCCGCTTTATGATGCTGGATAACTGTAAGATAACAAACTGCTAGTTTTAGCAGAAAGAAGAATCATAGGTTACATGAGCCGGGATTTGACCTTTCTGTATCATACATGCTCTAAAACATAAAGCAGCACACCATTTTCCTGCAGGCTATGGCAAGGGAAGGTGGGATCCCTTCCAGAGAAACGATTCACCGTATCCATGAGATTACAGGGATCAGGAGACGTCTGGATGAGGTCAGCCAGGGATTTCTTTTGCTCAGGATGCTAATAAATAGAGTCCTGAATGGCATCTTTACAATGGAAAAGAAATATTAAACAGGGGCCAGAGCGATAGTCCAGTGGGTAGGGACTTGTGCCTTGCATGCAGCAACCCAGGTTTGATCCCCGGCATCCCATATGGTCCCTCAAGCACTGAAAGGAGTAATTCCTGGGCCAAAGCCATGAGTAACCCCTGAGCATAGCTTCATTAAAAATTATCTTGCTTCACAAAACAATAATTATAATAGTAAAAATTCAAAGTACAAATCATTCAGCTAGACTGAAAATCTTCCACAGTAAACCATTATTTTAGTCTCATGAGGATTAGTATTCTTTGATGCCTTACTGGGTATTAACTCAATGGTATGCTGAAATAATTTTTTTTTTTAAAAAAATCTAAAAGTAGGGGCCGGAGCGATAGCCCAGCGGGTAGGGGCGTTTGCCTTGCCGTGGCCGGCCTGTGCCGCCCGGGTTCGAATCCCGGCATCCCATATGGTCCCCCGAGCACCGCCAGGAGTAATTCCTGAGTGCAGAGCCAGGAGAAACCCCTGAGCATCGCCGGGTGTGACCAAAAAAAAAAAAAAAAAAAAAAAAAATCTAAAAAAGTACAGGGAGGGCCAGAGAGCTCAACAGGTTTGGACATAAGCTCTGGCGCAGGGGGGCTGAGGTTCAAACTCTAGTACCGCTCGGCCAGGGGGAGTGACACTAAGCAGAACCAGGACAGAGCACTGAGCAGCAACAGGGTTGGCCCAAAAAACAGAAATTTAAAAAAAAATGTGAGGAAAAAGCTGGATTACACAACAAAAAGCAGGACTTCAGGGCCTTGGAATAAATGCACAAACTCAGAAAATGTTCAATTACCTATGTTGAAAGGTGCCAGAGAGTTAAATTTACTATACTTACCGTAAAAAAAGAAGACCCACAAAATCAGTACATATTCCTCGTACAAAACCTTCATGGGCTTGTACTGTACGGATACAATTTCGTTTAGTCAAGTTCCAAATCTTAACCTACAACAAAGCATACCAGGAAATTTCAGTGAACTATAAATATAAAATGTTCAAGCACAAAGCACTACATTCCAAGAAAAATAAATTCAATGCTGCAAAAGCAATGAATCATCTAACAGTCAGCTACAAAGCTTCTGGGCTAAAATAATACAATGCCTATGGATAAGTCTATCAACGAACAGAAAATTCAATCTGTGGTGTACTCCACTGACTCTAATCTTAAGTTTTGAAGTGTTCCTTTTTGTTTTCCTTTACCAGACTCAGAAATAGTTAAGTGATGAATCATTAATAACATCCTCTCTGAAGGGGAGGAGGGGAGATTCACAATAAAATCTCTTTAATGTTGGGGCTGGAGGAATAGTACAGAGGGTAGCGCATTTGCCTTGCATGTGGCTGACCTGGGTTTGATCCCGGCACTGCCCAAGCACTGCCAGGAGCAATTCGTTAGTGCAGAGCCAGGAGTAACCCCTGAGCATTGCCATGGTGCATGGGACCCAAAAATAGCAAAAAAAAAAAAAAAAAAAAAAATCCTTTGTGTAAACATGATTTATTATTGACTGTCAGATTAAGCTTTTAGAAAATTTTATTTTAAATCTCTTACCTTTAGACCTGAAAATGCTAAGGTTACCAATGCAACCAGAATTTAGTAGCAATATAAGAGAAAACTGGACACATAAAAGTGTTATCAAACCAACTAATATGACATTTATTTTTATAATATAACTATTCCGGTTTAAAATATCAATGTTTAGAGTACACTTGCCTCTCCATCGCATGCTCCTGAAAGGACAGTAGCCAGGCTTTTGGGGTGCTTTGCCAAGCAATTGACTCCATCTCTGTGTCCATCCAGGGAAGCAAGGAATGGCTTGGCAAACACTCGCTCCAACTTGGTAGCATTTAAAGCTCTCACATATTCTCGCGGGACCTCAAAAGGATGTAAGGTAGGATCATAGTTTCTGGGAACTGAAACAAGAGCAAGACCTCTTAATAAAAAAGCCACCTTAATACTTCCTGTGGTCTGTTTCCATTAATCATTCAACTGGCTAAGACACAGTTCTCTGCCCAGCACTGTGATGGTTACAAAAAGTACAGTGTTTACACATATTTCCAAAATGACCAGAAGATCATGAATAAGTACATTGTGAAGGAAAGAAACTGAGCAGATCTGACTCTTCCTCCCGTGTGTCCTCGAGCATTCTTCACTCCCGTCGGCCGAGACACAGATGACCCACATGGCTAGCCAAGTGCACGCTTGAAGACTGCTGCTATACCAAGGTCTGAGCGGTAGGGTCTGCTGAGCACTGCCATTGCTAACGGTTCACAGGACAGAGGTACACAGGTGGCACGACCATGGCAGTTACCTATCAGCGGGCACTTTCCACGATTGCTGTTTTACTTAAGGACAGTTTAGCACTTCAAAGATGAGTCATTCAACCCCCACAATACTGTGTGGTCAAGTCTCCAGATTACAGCCAGAGAAGCTGAGAACCAGAGCAGGAACTGAACTACTGAGTGATGGAGTCAGGATTCAAACCAAGGCAGTTTCTCCCCACCCGCCACCACTGCCAAAAAGCAAAGAAAGATGAAAAAGAGCTCTCCAATAAACATAAACTGCAACTGAAGGAAGAAGCTAGCACTTGTTGGTCAATCCTCCAGTTTTTCCTCTGAACTCCTGAACTGGCACACATAAAGGAACCAAGGCTGCCCATGCCCATGCAGGCAGCATCCAGATGTGGGATTCACATGTGGGACCAGAGAATCCAAGGGCTGAGTGCCTGCCAGGTTCTGCATAATGAGCGCCCACCAGCACCAGCCGGTGTGGCCCACAATCTTCCCTTTACCACAAATTAGCCTTACCCCTTACCACAAATTACCACAAATTCATGAACAAAACTATGTTCATGAAAAATGAACTAGTTCCAGAGGCCCCATTCACTCTCAATGGAACAAACATCTCTGAATACAGCAGTTATGTGTACCTAGGTCGAGAAGTCAACATGATGAGCGACCTAAAACCTGAGCTATGCAGGAGGAAGAGAGTGGCATGGGATGCCTTCAAAGCATCGAAGAAATAGCTAAAAGGACAAAGAACCTCCAGCTCCGGGCACATCTCTTCAAATACACTGTTCTCCCTGCATTAACATATGCCTCAGAGACCTGGGCCCTATGAAAGCAGGATGAGAACGCTAACCGGGTCTCCCAAAGAGGGATCAGAATCAGGGACGCTGTCTCGTTTGCCAAGGCATTGAAAATCAGATGGGATGGACATGTAATGCGATTTGGAGACGACCGCTGGACTAGAGCCGTTACTGACTGGATCCCACAGGATGTCAAAAGATCATGTGGCCGCCTACCTACAAGATGGTCAGACTTCTTCATTAAGACCCTGAAGGAACAGTTTGTGGCTCTTCATATTCCTGAAGCAACCAGATGCCATTGGGCTACATTGGCACACGATAGGGTCCAATGGAAACGTTGCTGGGGCCTGCTCGAGCAAATTGATGAATAACGGGATTCAAGTGATCAAGACCACAAATTGACTTTTTTAAAAAAAATTTTATTATTTTTACTTTTTTTAAATTTTATTTTGGTTTGGGGGGCCTCATCCAGCAGTGCACAGAATTCACTCCTGGTGGGCATGGGGGATTATATGGAGAGCCAGGGGTTGAACCTGTTTGATCACAGGTTAAAGTGCTTTATCCAGCTCTTGAAAGCTTGTTTGGAGGTTCTAGAAAACGTCCAATCTTGCAAAGCAGTGCAGAGAAGCAATAAAGGAAGACCTCAAAGAGAGAAGAGCAGCAATATTGGCTGATGCAGCAGAAGCCAGGAGAAGCATTCGCACCGCCCGCCTGTCCTTCGCCAATATAAGACCAAGATGACTGTCCTCTAACATCCTGATGGATCTATCACATCTTCCAGAAAGGCAATGGAGAAGATTATCCATGACTTCTACTCTGATCTCTTTGATAGCCACATCCACCTGCCCACGTACCAAATTCCACAGGATGGATATGTCGTTCCCAACGTTCTACCTTCTGAAATTCTACATGCTATTTCGTCAGTAAAGAAGCGAACAGCACCCAGCCCAGACAAAGTCAGAACCGAACACCTGAAGAATCTGCCATCAGTACTCATCAATACACTGACTCGGCTTTTCACACGCAATCTGTCTGAATGCAAGGTGCCCTCCCAATGGAAAACCGCAGGACAGTTCTACTGTTCAAGAAAGGATACATCCACAATATTGGTAACTATCGCCCGATCTGCCTGTTGTCTATCATTTACAAGCTGTTCACTCGAGTCTTCCGGAACAGGATTGGCGGAACATTAGATGAAGGACAACCATGCGAGCAAGCTGGCTTCCGAAAAGATTCAGCACCATCGACCATATCCACATGGTAACCAAGCTCATTGAGGTTTGTAAGGAGTTCAAGATGCCACCCTAACATTCATTGATTTAAAGAAAGTCTTTGATTCTGTGGAGACTGAAGCGGTCATTGAAGCCCTAGCCAGACAGGGCATTCAAACCCAATACATCAAGATCCTTCGTGAGCTGTATTACGGATTCACCACCAGGATCTCACCATTCTACAAGGAAGTAATCATTGATGTAAAAGAGGGGTTCGGCAGAGTGATACCATTTCACCAAAACTCTTCAGCGCCACCCTTGAGAATGTCATGAGACAATTAAAATGGGAAGGAATGGGAGTGAAGATAGATGCTTGGCAACTACACCACCTCCGCTTTACTGATGACATCATTCTAATAACACCAAACATTAGCCAAGTGGCACAAATGCTGGATAACTTCGACAGTGAATGTGGAAAGATAGGCCTACAGTTAAATCTCAACAAAACCATGTTCATGAAAAATGAACTAGTTCCAGATGCTCCATTCACCCTCAACGGAACATCTCTGAATGCAGCAGTTATGTGTACCTAGGTCAAGAACTCAACATGATGGATGACCTAGCACCTGAGCTGCCTAGGAGGAAGAGAGAGCAGATGGAATGCCTTCAAGAGCATTGAAGAAACAGCTCAAAGGACAAAGAGCCTCCGGCTCTGGGCACATCTCTGACTCCACCATTCTCCCTGCGTTAACATACACCTCACAGACCTGGGCCCTACGAAAGCAGGATGAGAATGCTACTCGGGTCTCCCAGAGAGGAATCGAAAGAGCTATGCTTGGAATATCACGTCTCACTCAAGTGAGTGAAGGAATCCGGAGTTCTGACCTCCGTCGCTATTCCAGAATCAGGGACGCTGTCTCGTTTGCCAAGACATCGAAAATCAGATGGGCTGGACATATAATGCGATCTGGAGACGACTGCTGGATTAGAGCCGTTACCGATTGGATCCCATGGGACGTCAAAAGATCTTGTGGCCACCCACCTACAAGATGGTCAGACTTTGTTATCAAGACCCTGAGCGAACAGTTCGAGGCTCTTAATAGTCCTGAAACAACCAGATGTCATTGGGCTACACTGGCACGTGACAGGGTCAAATGGAAATATTACTGGGGCCCACTCAAGCAAATCAATGAATAATGGGCTATCAAGTGATCAACAAATGTGAATCGAAGTGTCTTTTTTTTTCAAACTCAAGATAACACATGTCATGAAGTGTTGATTGCTTTTCCACTCCGCAGTGATTAAGGGATCTCTGGTCAAGGAAATGAATCCTTTTTGGTCTTCAACAATCCGGTCCCAAGCTGTTATCTGAGTTTGCAAGTACTTTCAGAAACCACCGCCAGCCAAATTGACTTCTTTGCCTTACCTAAACTCCTGCACTAGTGCGCACTCTGGAGTCTGGGCAGCAGCCATTCCTTCCAAGCAGACTGCAACCTGTCTTTCATGCACTCCTCAACCCCAGGCACTGACACACTAATCCAGGAGGCCCAAAGAGAACCAAACAAAATAAATTTGGGACACTTATCAGGGAAACGCAAACCAGAACTACAGTATCATCTCACTACAACACAATAGTGAGAAGACACACATCAAAAAGAGTGGAAATACAGAGCAAGAGTGATAATTCAATTGGGAAGGTGCTTGCCTTGCATACACCCAACCCAGCCCTGGTACCAGGAGTGAACACTGAGGGGCTGAGCCAGGAGTAAGCCCTGAAGGCCTGAGCAGAGGTTCTCTGTGTCTGCCTCCCCCCCACCCCCGCCAAAGAGAGTGGAAATAACAAATGTTGGCAGCAATTTAGTGGAAAGGATCCCATATGCCCTGTGGGAACGTGTCTGGTTCAGCTTCTTTAGATAATAGAATCAAGACCTCCAAACAGTAAGACCAGGGCATCGATGTGACCCTCCGAGTTCACTCTCTGGCATCTATCCCAGGACACAAAACGGTTAACTTCAAGTGTTATATGAACATCTATGTTCAATGCAGCACTGAGTACATACAATCGCCAGCTATGGAAGCAACCCAGTGTTGCTTCCAACACGAAGTAGATAAAGTGGTGGCCTCTAAGAACAGTGGAATACATTCAGCAAAGATGACATCTTGCAATTTGCGGAAACTTGTATGGAACTATATGGATACTCAGGTCATAAGCAAAATATCAGTGGAAGGACAAATAAATACTGATGGCCTCATTTTATTAATTCATTATTTTTTTTATTATACCGCTGTGAGATATACAATTACAAAGTTGGTCAAAATAGGGTTTCAGTCATACAGTGTTCCAGCACCCATCCCTCCACCAGTGCCCTATTCCTACCACCAATGTCCCCAAATTCCCTCCCACCTCCCCAGCCTGTCTCTATAGCAGACACTTTTCCTTTCCTTCTCTCTCCTCTCTCTCTCTTACACATTGTGGCTTGCCCTACAGACATTTAGGGTTTTATCACATAAATCTCTTTGTGTATATTCAATGTTGAGTTCTAGTCTGGCATTACTATTTCCCACAATTAGTAGATATATTTATATCCCATTAATGAATGCAGTCATGCTAAATGTGTCCTTTTCATTCTGACTAATTTCACTCAGCATGATGATCTCATTTTTCCTATATCTAGAGAAACAAAGCAAGGGAACAGATAGTATCAAATGAAAACAACCCCTTGAACTTTTCTACCTAGAAAGCTGGGGTAACAGACAGTGAAGAAGGAAGACTTAGGGTTGGGGGGGTGGGGGAGGAGGCGGAACGGAAACGACATAGGATGCTCCTGGTCACTGCGGTGGTAGTAGCAGTGCAGTAAGTATGTCTTTTTTAAAACCATTAATATTAACACTATTGTCACCATTTTATAGAAACTACAAAAAAGAATCATTAATGCTCAGCACAGCTTTCCACAGGAAGATGCTAACACAGCTGTGTGCCACAGTAAGCCCGAAAGAGAATGCCCCCAATGAACTCGGTCTGGTAAAGGTCGATGTCAGTTGCTGTGGCAGGCAGGGTGGCCAGGGACAGGGGCAAAGGGACCAGACGCTCAAGGTGTGAGGATATCCAAATATACAACCCCAACCACGTTAGAAACAGTCACCTGAACTCGGGGCCCAACAAGGAAGCATCCATAACCACTGATATTCAACCATCTGTGCTGGTAG
Organism: Cryptotis parvus; assembly: GCA_021461705.1. Taxonomy (NCBI): domain Eukaryota; kingdom Metazoa; phylum Chordata; class Mammalia; order Eulipotyphla; family Soricidae; genus Cryptotis; species Cryptotis parvus. The sequence goes on along the minus strand of JAJIBD010004732.1, from coordinate 54,892 downwards.
GCCAAGAAGGGAGAAGAGAGAAAGAAGAGAGCACCTCCCCTCACACCCCACCCTACGTAAGATGCCATGTTTTGTCATGTGACCTATAAATATCTGGTATTTTTTTAAAAAAGGAGGTAAGGGGGCGGTGATAGCCCAGAGGGTAGGAGGTTTTCCTTGCAAGCAGCTGAACCAAGTTTGATCCCCAGCATCCCATATGGTCCTGTTAGCACCACCAGGAGTAATTCCTGAGTGCAGAGCCAGGAGTAAGCCCTGAGCATTGCCAGGTGTGACATGCCCCCACCCCCAAAAAAAGCAAAAAAAAAGAGGTAAGGTCATATACTTACCTTCTAACACAGCACTACAAAAATTTCTACTACTATGCTATTACTTACTTCAGCCCATTTTCTATGGCTTGTCTCTGACACTGATACAGCCCTTCTCTTTTCTTGGGGGCGGGGTAGGGAGACTCTACTCCAGCAGTGCTCAGGGCTCACTCCTGGCTGTGCTCAGGTATCACTCACTCCTGGTGGTCTAAGGGACCATATGCAGTGCCCGGGATAAAACCCAGGTGTACAATAAGTGCCCTACCCGCTGTACTGTATCATTCTGGCACCACAGTCCTTAACACTTTTTACTGTTCCCACCTTACAGCATCTGCACCCTTACTCTGCTGCCTGAGCATAGTCGTTTGTCATTTAGACACCAGGATCAGTCAGTCACTCATAAGTGTCAGTCTGTGGATGGGGGTGGGGGCGACCAGTGTCTATCAATAAGATTCATCTCCATTTAGTCATCCACCCCATTAAACTCAACCACAAGAGTTGGGGCCGAGGAGACAGTACAGTGGGTCGCGATCTTGCTTGGCACGTGGCAGACCAGGGTTCCATCCTGAGTACCCCATAAGGTCCCTGGACCCCCGCCAGGAGAGACAGCTGAACAGACTGGCGTGGTCTGCCCAAAAAGAAATAGTCAAGGGAAAATGATGTTTAAGTTTCACTGTTACTTCCCTCATCCACAGAAAGGTTAACCATAATTAGTAAAAGCAGACCAGGGTTCGAGCAGCGCACGAGTTCAGCTCACTTTCCAAGCGCAGAAACGTGGAAGCAAAAGTTAAAGCACCCCGACAAGAAAAGTTCTTTTTAAAAACCGATTTGAAAAGTGTGTTTGCTCTCCAGCCCCCCAACAGCTTTATCACAGGTTTTCTCGGTGGAAAGAAACGAGGCTAGAACGCGACAGGTGGTTCAGTCCCCCACACCGCTTGACCCAGTGAAGTCCTGGCCAGACTCAGGGCTGGCGGACGGACTCCCCACTTATTCGTCTCACCTCTTTGTAAGTCCAACTTGGTTTCGCGGACATAGTTGTCCGGGTTCCGGCTCAGCATCTTCACCTTCATCTTGGCGGTTCGCAATAGACACAGCACGAGCCTTCCGCTCTCGATTCGGCTTACCTCGGCCGCCTCTGGCCCACGTTACTTCCGCTTCTCCATCCACTTCCGGTCATGTGACTTTCCCGGAGCGGAAGCCGTTCGCTCCGTGGTTCCTGCGGCGCTCCATAAGGCTACGTACAAAGGTTCCGGGGGGCGGCTGGAAGACGGCCTTCAACCTGGTGTTCCGTCCTTCCGCCCCAGCCGTCCGGCCGCTGGGACTGCCTAGGCCGGGGGGCGGGGACTTTGCCCGGGTTGGGGGGAGCGGCCCGCCTCCGTCGCTCTCTCTCTCTCGGCCCCGCCTGACGTGCGCCGGCCACTGCCCCCTTCACGCCTTCTAGGCGTGACGGTCCCGGTGGGTCCCTACGCCTCGGCGACGGAGTTCGCGGCGGCGCGTGCCGCGCGGATTCTGCCTCAGGCCGGCGACCGACGCCACGGTGGCGGCCACCGCGTCCAGCCCCACGTCGGCGGCCCTGGGCGCCGTGGTATCCGCGGGCCCCGAGCCTATGACCGGCCAGGGGCAGTCGGGGTCCGGGTCGTCGGTGTTCCGCCACGTCCGCTACGAGAACCTGGTGGCCGGCGTGAGCGGCGGGGTCCTGTCCAACCTCGCGCTCCACCCGCTCGACCTCGTCAAGATCCGCTTCGCGGGTAAGGGTCCCCGGCCTTCCCCCACCCCGAGAGGGTTGTCAGGGGCCGCTCAGAAAGGGTCGGGTCCCCCAGCCCAGGGAGGGAAAAACAGTGCCCCCCGGCCACGTGGAATGTGGGACCCGCAGCCGGAATTGGAGGAGTAATGGAGGGATTTTCGGCTTGACGCCCGCAAACTGCCCCCCCCGCGGTCACCCGAGCCGAGCCGGCCACGTGTTTGGCGGCGCGGGTGAGCGGGAAGGCCGAGAGGGAAAAACAGACTAGGCTCAGGTAGAGTTCTCCGCAAGGTCCGGTTCGGGGCGCTCGGGGCTGGTGTGCAAGGCCCTGGGCATAGGGGACCGTGCGCGAGAATCCAGATGCCGCTGCCTTAGGTGTGCTGGGCACGTTGGGTTTATTTATTTCTTTTTTCTTTTTGGGTCACACCCTGCAATGCTCAGGGGTTCTCCTGGCTCTGCACTCAGGAATTACTCCCGGCGGTGCTCGGGGGACCATTTGGGATGCTGGGGATCGAACCCTGGCCGGCATGGACCGGCCGCGTGCAAGGGCAAACGCCCTACCCGCTGGGCTATCGCTCCAGCCCCAGGGCACGTTGGGTTTAGGTCGGGGGGGTCCCTGGACAGAGCCAGACTAAGGGCGCCTAAAGGTCCGCGGGCTTCTGCTAAAGCTGGTTTCCAAGAGGCTCCTTGGTAGCCGCACCTGGCTAGTGTGGGACGTTTTTTCCCATGTTCCTGTTACGGAAAGGTTAAGTTCCACTTTGAGAAAGTACAAGTGCGCACGTGGTTTGTGTTAGAGACAGTTTTTAGCCGGTGTAGCTCGGGCACTGAGTTCCATCCGTTGATGGCAGCAGCAGTCAGTGTTGCTGTTGTTGTTGTTGTTGATCAAATCACCGTAAATCACCAACTAAAGTTATTCGTGATTGAGTTTCAGGCACAGTGTTCAAGCGCCAGTCGACTCACCAGCGTCCACTTCCCTCCACCAGTGTTCCCAGTTCTCTCCTGCCACGCCTGCCTCTTTGGCGGGCTCGTCTTTATTTATCTTGTGTATTTTTTAATTGAATCACCATGAGATACACAATTAAAAAGTCGTTCGTGAATTGTGTCTTACACCACCCCTTCACCAGTGTGCATTTCCTGCCACCAAGGTCCCCAGTTTCCCCTACCCCCCCCCCACCCCCCCCACCTCTGTGGGAGACACCCCCGCTTTTATAAAGGCACTGTGGAGTACTGTACTGTTGCTGATAAGACATGCATACCGCTTTCTCCTTTCTGCACCAAGGCCTCCTCCAGAGTGACCGCCTCCCTCTATCACTGCCAAGTGGTCCCTTCCCTGACCTGTGCCCCCTCCCTCAACTGCCTTACGCTTCCTGCTAAGGGCCAGTTCTCCTGCCCTGCAGCTTTATTGTCCTTGGACATGAGTACCCCTACTATGTGCCTTGATATCCTGCATATGAATGAGACCCTCTGTGCCCCTCTCCTGAGTGGCAGGTTAATTCTATTCTGATAGTGATCGTTGGCTTACTGTGTGAGTACTGATGTAAGAGTAACAAAGAAGCACTTAAACAGTTCTTGCCCTCAGAAGCTACAGTTTTCTTGGGGCTTGCAAAGCAAACACCCTGTGGCCCATGCCGCCCCGGGTTTGATCTCCGGCATCCCATATGGTCCCCGAGCACCACCAGGAGTAATTCCTGAGTGCAGAGCCAGGAGAAACCCCCTGAGCATTACCAGGTGTGACCCAAAAAGCAAAATAAATAAATAGATAAATAGATAAATAAAAGATAATTCTAGGTAATAGTACTTGTGTATACAGGGCTGACTTGGGTTCCATCCCTGAGTTGTCAGGAGTGATCCCTGAGCGCAGGGCCAAGTGTAGCCCGCACACCCCTCCCTGTCCCCAAAGAAAAGTGAGCACCGTTGTGAACAGCCCCCAAGAATCACCAGGTGGGGTACTAGAACAAACCAAAATAGCAGAGCTTTGGATGAAGCCAGCAGTGCAACTGTGAACTGGGGGTAGAAAAGGAACATTTAGGAAGATGAATAACCAAAACTAAATAATTGACCAACCTTGGGTATAACACTCTAGTTTTTATACTGTCATTAAGTCAGGCCTTTAAAATAACATTATATATTGACATGGGGTATTGGTCTTGAATTAAAAACCAAACCTGGAATATTTCAGCAAGTTCAGGTGCAAATTGGAGTTCAAAAGAAATCCAGTGTGGAAGATTAGAAATCAAGTTCATGTGAGAAATGCTTGCAAGAACTGGTTGGGCCTGAAGTGATTAAGGTGTTTAGAGCATGAAAGGGGAGCTGCCCTGTTTGGGGTGATCTGAAATATCTGCTTAAAGCTGTGAACCAGAACTACCTGCAGTCAAAAACCACCTGACAGAGTTTAGGGGAAAATCAAAGAAACAGCTTTTTGCCCTGCAAAATGGTGGTGCTTGAAAAAGAAGCTGCAAAAGGCTGGAACTAAACCAGAGATTAAATGGCAGAGATGGGAGCAGGTGGCATGTTAGCCAATACAAATGTTGAATGAGGTGGTCCTTGAAGCCCCTGCTAAATGTAACATTCAATTCTAATTCTCCAGGATAATGAGATGCCTAAGAAATAGGAACGTAAATGAGACTTAAAAATGGTAATCTGGGGCCTTAGTTACAGTACAGCAGGTAGAACATTTGTCTTGCATGCGGCTGGCCTGGGTTCAGTTCCCAGTGTGTCATATGGTCCCCCAAGCCTCACAGATCCAGGAGTAACCCCTGAGTATTGCTGGGCATGGCCAGAAAGAAAGGTAATTTGGGAGGGCAGAGAGATAGCACAAGAGTTAAAACACCTTCCTTAGCTGTGGTCATGTTATGTCCCTCACACTAATGTGTGGTCCCCTGTCGGGGAGGCCGCTGAAGTCCCTGACAGTACCAGAACAGAAGTTCTCTTCTACCTCCGAGGCCGACCGGGGAACAGATGAAAACTCACGAGTCCGGCGCAGTTCCAAAAAAGGCTTTTTAATAGTACAAAAGCTCTACCACTGCAATCCAATATAATGAAAGAATTCTTGCTCTGGTCAGGACTTAGACCATACAAGAGAGCCCAAGTCTCCTACCAAAGAGAGAGGATCTCACCCGAGAGGAGTCCTACACAAAAGAAGGAGCAAGAAAAAGGGAAGGGGCCTCAAGTCAGTCCCCTTATATACACCAAAGTAATCCTATCTGTGACAGGGAGGACCTGTCAACAAAAAACCCTAAACAGCTTGTAAAAGGGTGGTGTCACACCCTATTATAGGTATAAACAAAGGATTATGCCAAGGACTAATCCCTTCTTCTGAGATTATCTCTTATGTAAAACACTGGAGAGAGAGAGGAGAGAGAGAGAGAGAGAGAGAGAGAGAGAGAGGGCTGATATAAAAGTAATACATCTTAATTTTATGGGCTTCATGTAATCTAGATGGTACCCACAAGATCCTTCTTATTTATTATCTGCACCAGGGTGATTCTGAATGTCTTGTTCTCTGTATACTGAAAGGGTCACACTCGATTGCGTGAGGGGCAGACTAGTATGATCCTTCCTATAATCTTAAACGATAGTCTCAACGTAGCCAGAGTGGCAGTCACCTGGTAAATTTTAACTGTCCCGCGCTGGGTGCAGTGGGTATAAAGAGGAGCTGTGCTCAATCTAGAAAACATAGATGTATAATAGTAGATGTATAATAAATCATTATATTTAAATGTATAATTTATATGATTTATTATACATCCTTAGTAGATGTATAATAAATCAGAAGTTATTCAGAGTCAAGGTGACTTCTGTAACTGCCACACCCTCTATCAGTATTTACATAGAAGAGAGATCTCATTAGAATGAACCTTGTCTTAAGAACATGTTAGATTAAGCTGTGAGAGGGTAAAACAGCAAAGCTCCCAGACTAGCTAAACCTGTCATCCAACAGTCCCTAGAGTTCCTCCAGAGGTCACAGAACCAGGAGTAGCCCTGAGTACCATCAAGCATGGCCCAAACCCTCCTCCCATGCCCACTAAATAGTAATTTTCTAAAGTAATCTGAAATCCTAAAATTAGAGGAACCAAAACACAGAGCCAGGTAAGAATAGCTTACAGCAGATATGTAGATGTGTGGTATAACAACAACTGGTTCCAGGTTTATGTGCAAGGTGTGAACTTATGAACATTATATGTGTTAACTTCGTTTAATCCTCTGTCATTCTTAGAATTCTGATACTTTTCCCATGTAATAGATGAAAAACTCAGGCACAGAAATCAGGTAACAATTTAGGGTCATGCAGTAAGTGTGGAACTCAGATTCAGATCCAGAAGTCTTACTGCATAGACAAATACTGCTCATCGGAGAATCCAAGTGAGTAATTTGGTATAGCTAAAGCATTGATATCTAAACCACCAAATGAAATAAAATAACCCCGCCCCAAATTAAGAAGCTGTTAAATAATGTATCCTCATGCCTTGTAATTTTAAAACAAGTAGGCCTGGGTTTCAGGAATGAGATGAAAACTAGAGCCGGTGAGACGCAGGAAAAGCAGTTGAGGTACTGAATCACTCAGTGATTGAGAGAGGGCATGTATAAACACACACACGCTTAAAACATGGGCACAAGAGATGGAAATTTAAAGGAAATTTGGCAGGCAAAGAAGTAGAAGGCAAATCAGAAAAGTATAGAATGAAACTTGCCCAAAGAAGAGTGGTTCAGAGGGGTAAAGAATGCCGGGCCCAGCACGGCTGAGGACCCAGAGAGCCCTTGAGCTTCTTACTCGAGAGCACTTGCAGGAAGGGTGGCAGAGGGTGAGGGAAGAAAATCCCTCCTCAGCTTGTGGCTATCTCAGGAGGATTCTACTGGTATCCTTGAGCCTCTGCAGATCAGGCGTTTGCTGGTAGGTGAGGACGCAGCCAGTGTGGAGGAGCCTGGAGGAGGTGGGAGAGTTTACTGATAGGTGAGGAAGCACAGACGAGTCTTCATTAGCAACTAGGGGGTGTGCACAGCTGGGTGTGCTTCGATCTTACTCCTCCCTGTGTGCTCAGGGGACCTTACAGAGTCCTGGGGGGTGCTAGTCAGCCGGGTGCAAAGCAAGCACTGTAGTTGCTGTACTGTCTCTCTGGCCCCAGCATTAGCTAACTTTAAAAAGATTAATTTGAGGCCATGTAGGCCAAAGATATTCACTATATTTTATTTTTGTGGTACTTCTGACTTAATATCCAGGCCCCAGAGATGTGATCCTAAGTGTACAGTTAGACAACAAAGAATCACTGATCTGTAGGGTGGAGTTCCTTTACCTCAGTTACTTTGCTGTCCTACTTCCAGGTTTCCCACTTTCAGGTTCATCATCGGGGACTGCCAGGGTTTCCTTACAAAAGCCTGCGTCTGATTATCCAAGCGCACTTGGACCCAAGTTTGAGAAATGAGGAACTTTGAAATCATAGCCATACTCATGCTGTTTTTAGAACCGTTGCAGTTAGACATGTAGTAGTCGGCCAGGGCTGCCATAGGTAATAGCATAGATTGGGGGTGAAACTGAACACAAGGCAGTTTTCTCGTCATTCCGGGAGTTGGAGGTGTGAGAGGTCAGGGGCCAGCAAGGTCGGTAGGGGCAGGGCCTTCCCCTGGGCTTCTGGTAGGCTGTGTCCCATGTCCTCATGTGGCCTTTGCTCTGTGCCAGCAATCCTGTGTTCTTCCTCTCTAGAGGACACTTGACCATTGACTTCAGCCACACCGTTGACCCCATTTAATCAGAATTACTCCTTCAGCCCCATCTCCAGCTTCACCCAGGAGTTAGGCTTTCAGCAGAGAAATGGGGGCGTTAGGGGCAGACTACCCAATTCAGTTCCTAATTGGAACTGAGGGAGTACAGTGGATACGGCTGCACTACCCACTGTGACCGTGCACATGGCCAATCTGGCTTCTAGCCTTGCCACCACATGTCAGCCCTGTAGCAAAGAGCCATTTTCAGTGATTGTATCCTAGTTGAGTATGGGTTGCATGAAAGAAATTGTTAAGTGATATTCTCTGTCGGTGTACTTCAGTTGCAGGTGTAAAGCATCTAAACTGTTCTGAGGCATGAGGAAAAGCAAATATTTGCTAGGAAGTTGCTCTGAGAGAAGGCTTGGCGTGGCGTGCCCTTGCTCTGACCCCTCAGTGACAGGCCATCAACCACATTCAGATTGTTCTCGATCTGGAAGGCAAAAGAGGATCTTTTTTTTTCTTTTTTGGGTCACACCCGGCGATGCTCAGGGTTACTCCTGGCTCTTTGCTCAGGAATTACTCCTGGCGGTGCTCTGGGGACCATATGGGATGTCGGGTATTGAACCCGGGTTGGCCGCATGCAAGGCAAACACCCTCTCCGGTGTGCTATCGCTCCAACCCCAAAAGAGGATCTTTAAGTTGTGTTTAATCATTGCTTTTTGGCTATTTTTTTTTCTACCTACGAATTGAGAGATCATGTAATTGGCCTATTTTTTCTTAAGATCTTTTATCATTTTCTTGTTGATTTATGGTTACCTCTTGTATATTAGATATGTTAATGCCTGTGTGTGTGTGTCTGTCTGTCTGTTTGTCTGTGGAGTGAGGGGTCCCAGGGATCAAACCCAGTGCCTTACACATGAGATAAACAAATTTTTTTTTCTTCCATCTCTTTATTTGTGGAGTCTTGCAAAATAGAAGTATTCAAGTTCACTTGATCACTTGACATCCCGTTATTCATCTATTTGCTCGGCGGGCACCATTTGACCCTATCACGTGCCAGTGTAGCCCAATGGCATCTGTTTGCTTCAGGAATATGAAGAGCCTCAAACCGTTCATTCAAGGTCTTGACGAAGAAGTCTGACCATCTTGTAGGTGGGCGGCCACGTGATCTTTTGACATCCCGTGGGATCCAGTCGGTAATGGCTCTAGTCCAGCGGTTGTCTCCAAATCACATTACATGTCCAGCCCATCTGATTTTCGATGCCTTAGCAAATGAGACAGCATCCCTGACTCTGGAACAGCAATGGAGGTCGGAACTCCAGATTCCTTCTCTCACTTGAGTGAAGCGTGATATTCCAAGCATACCTCTTTCGATTCTTCTTTGGGAGACCCGAATAGCGTTCTCATCCTGCTTTCGTAGGGCCCAGGTCTCGGAGGCATATGTTAGTGCAGAGAGAGCGGTGGATTTGAAGAGTTATGCCCAGAGCCGGAGGTTCTTTGTCCTTTAGCTGTTTCTTTGATGTTCTTGAAGGCATTCCATGCTGCTCTCTTCCTCCTGCGCAGCTCAGGTTTTAGTTCGTCCATCATGTTGACTTCTCGACCTAAGTACACATAACTACTTCATTCAGAGATGTCTATTCCATTGAGAGTGAATGGGGCCTCTGGAACTAGTTCATTTCTCATGAACATAGTTTTGTTGAGACTCGGCTGTAGACCTATCTTTCCACATTCTCGGTTGAAGTCAGCCAGCATTTGTGCTGCTTGGCTAATGTTTGGTGTTATTAGAGCGATGTCATCAGCAAAGCGGAGGTGGTGTAGTTGCCGACCGTCTATCTTCACTCCCATTCCTTCCCATTCTAATTGTCGCATGATGTTCTCGAGGATGGCGCAGAAGAGTTTTGGTGAAATGGTATTCAAGTTAGTCAAATAAGTATTAGTTCATAAATTTCCAAAACTTTTAAATTCCTCTTAAACAACATATCACTGTCACTGTCTTCCCGTTCATCATCGATTTGCTCGAGCGGGCCCCCAGTAACATCTCCATATGTCCTGTCTCATGCTAGTAGGAGCCCAAGGCATCTGCTTGCTCCAGGAACATAAAGAGCCTCAATCCATTCTGGAATGAGGTCTATAATTGTTACTGGTATTTGGCATATATATCAAATACAACACGGGTAGCTTGCCAGGCTCTGCCGTGCAGGTAGCATAGTCTTGTAGGCATCTCTAAGTCCAGCGTTTATTGATGAACTTGCGGGCGCGGAGGCCGCTGATAGGCTCGTCTGCTGGGTGGAGGTCTCCGAGAGAGAAGTCCTGTGTGGAAAATGGAGGGCCCTCATGGAGGGCCCGCGAGACATGGGGCAGAGCTGCTACTGGCTCTCCCTGTGACCAGCCTGTGAGCGGCTGCTCACGAGGCGCCCGGGAGGGATGGTGGGTTCTAGCCGTGGCCCACCATCCCAGCAGAGCCCCCCGCAACAAGCCAGACGACCCCTCCACTCCATGAGGGCCTCCATTTTCCACATCAGGACTTCTCTCGCGTCAGACCTCCACCCAGCAGACCAGCCTATCAGCGCCCTGGCTCATCGAAGTTCCACCCCTGCAGCAGTCTTTCTTAAATCCGGCTCAGGTATGCCGGTCCAGAGACTCGCAGACATGGGGCAGAGGTGCCACTGGCTCTCCCTGTGACCAGCCTGTGAGCGGCGCTCACGAGGCGCCCGGGAGTGGATGGTGGGTTCTAGCCGTGGCCCACCATCCCAGCAGAGCCCTCGCAACAAGCCAGACGACCCTCCACTCCATGAGGGCCTCCAAACAACATAAAGTCTATATATTATAGCTTAACATTTGCTTCACCCTACTATATTGTGCTACTTCTGAGAATAAGAAAGCTATTGATGAGGATCTCTTTTTCGCTTTCTATTTTGGTTTTGTTGTTTGCATGTGTATTGGTGGGGAGGGCAAAAGACTTTTCAGAAAAAAAGTGTATCCCTTCCTCTATATTTCCTTTCCTGCCATTTTTAGGGTCTGTGCCCAGGTTTTTATTGAGAGCGTAATTAGCACTTAAAACTTGGCTGCATTCATGGGCAAGAGACCCATCTTAAAGGGCTGAGCACATGCTTTGTGTGGTGGAGGGCCGGGTTTGATCCCTGGTACTACATGGTCTCCCAAGCACAGAGTAGCCCCTGAACATGACTAAATATGGCGCCTCAAAAATGAACAAATGCATGCATTCATAAACGCACTGATTTGAAAATATTAACCCTGGAAGATAATTTTCTTCTGAATTCGTCTCCCTCATTTTATACCCTGTGGTTCAGTGCTCTAACTTTGTTCTTCCCTAACTTTGTGTATCCTTGACCGCAGTAAGTGACGGATTGGAATTGAGGCCAAAATATAAAGGAATTGTGCATTGCTTGACTACTATTTGGAAACTTGATGGACTACGGGGACTTTACCAAGGAGTCACCCCAAATGTTTGGGGTGCAGGCTTATCCTGGGGCCTCTACTTTTTCTTGTAAGTACATCTGGAGACTTTACAGTATTAAATAAAAGGAATTTTAGCTTTTAGGGTTTTGGGTTTTGTTTTTGCTTTTAGTTGATAAAGCAAGAGTTTGTATTTACTCGGTTTGTCTGAACTAGGGGTGAGAAAGAGCAAAATGGCTTATTCGCTCCTCTGCCCGCTGTTACCAGAGACTAATTGGAAGAAAGTTCTTAGCAGGAAGAAGGTGAAAGGATGAGCTAGATAAACACTCTTAGAGAAGCTGTGTCCGAGACCCCCAGGAAGACACTCATTTATGTTTGTTTCATACTGGAGTTGGAAAAACAAAAGGGAAGGAGACCTTGGGGGGTCTCAAAAGAGCCGGTGCCCCGGTAGCGCTGGGAGACGAAAACCAAGCCCCTGTCTGGGACTGGGCAGATTCCTCCTTTGATCCCCTGCACCTTGGGCTTTTCCGGCTCCTTTCCTTTCTCCTCAGTGTACTGGCCTGAAGCATGATCACATGAAATGGCTCTGTGGTCCCCTCAAGAGACTGCAGAAGGCCCTGTGGCAGCCATATCCTGCGTACCCGGGGAACAAGACCTGGGAGCAGAGCCCCCTTGCTCTAAGGGCTCTGGCCGTGTATGATTGCCTCTAAAACAGGACCCAGAATGTGGGAATGGGAGACTCTTGTTTTAGCTGAGGCCTATTTAGGAAACAGCACCTGGAATGCTGCCTTTTCCTTTCTGTTCATCTGTTTCACTTGAGCTCATATTTTTAGGGCAACATCCAAACCAATCTTAAAATTTTTGTTTTATTTCTTGAGTCATACCTGCCCATGCTCAAGATGTGCTGATGATCATACTTGGCGGTGCTTGGGGGACAAAATGGGGTGCCGGGACATATTGCAAGGCAAGCACCCTACCCACTGTACTATTTCTCCAGCTTCCTTAACGTATTTTTTTTTTTTTTTTTACTTAACGTATTTTTTAAATGAAATAAAATTCAACCTTATTTTTTAAATATTTCCTTTTTTTTTCTTTGCTTTTTGGGTCACACCCAGCGATGCTCAGGGTTACTCATGGCTCATCACTCAGGAATTACTCCTGGCGGTACTTGGGAGACCATGTGGGATGCTGGGGATCAATCCCAGGTCAGCCGCATGCAAGACAAACGCCCTCTCCACTGTGCTATTGCTCTGGCCCCCTTTAAGTATTTTTTATATTTTATGACATCCCTGGTGAAGGGAAATTATAATATAAACTTGATCATTATGAATTTCAGAGCTGTGTGGTACTCTCAAGAGCTGCTTTTTTTTTCCGGTTTTTGATTTTTGGACTATGCCCAGCAGTGCTCAGGGGATTATTCCTGGCTGTGCTCTGGGGACCATATAGGATGTTTGGGATTGAACCCAGGTTGGCTGTATCCAAGGCAAGTGCCCTCCCTTGCTGTAGGATCTGTCCAACCCCTCCATAGATAACGTCTAAGGACAAGCTTTAGTATGGCTGTAAAATACAGGAGCTGAGATTCTCATAGTAGTACTACATGTGTTTTAAGTTAGATTGATATTAATTATGTTAATATTAATGACAATATTAGTTGAAATCTTCTTCCAAAGCAGTGGAAATTAGAGAGTTCGAGAGGCTCGGCTGGTTTGATTTCCCTGCTGAGTTTGGACTGCCTCTGCTTTCTGGCTGAATGGAGCCCAGATGCCTCTCTCACCACTCAGGGGCCCGGTTTCCCTTGGGCTCTCTCTCATTAGAACTTCCACTCTAGCTCACCTGATCCGTACTCAGAGTCTTGGTGAGCTCAGCCATGGGTTTTGAATCTTTTATGAAACCATCCATGTTCTTTTGTTATAATTACTTGCTGGTGTGTTAATTAGGATCCATCGCGTGAGTGCCAACCGTGGTACCAGGACATAGATGCTCAGCTCATGCTTACTAGGGCCTTGTTCCTGCCCCCTTATGTTACCTGCTTAGTAACTGCTCTGCAGGATCTCCTCCTTCCAGTTTTTCTGTTATAGATGTGTATTAATGGAGAATTGTGAGGTGCAGTGTCTGAAAGGTGTGTCATTAACCAAAATCTCTTCATGTTGTAGACAGGAGTTAGTGGACTCAGTAAACCACTTCCAGCAGACCTGTTTCTTAAAAAGGTCTCATTTTGTTGGATTAGCTCTGACTTTGAGGTGCTGTTGCTAACGCACACTTAAAGGACAGACTTGGCTGCTTTGTGACATTGATTCAGAAACTTAACTAAGTACTCCTGTTTAATTGTCCTAGTTACAATGCCATCAAGTCCTATAAGACGGAAGGAAGAGCTGAGCAGTTAGAAGCAACAGAATATCTCGTCTCAGCTGCTGAAGCTGGTAAGGCACTGTGAGAAGTGTAACTTCAAACTCAATTTTTACTAGTTTTTATTTTGTTTGCCCATTGTCCTTTGAATATCTGAGTTTAAGTGTGTGCGTCCAACTATACTAATCAGTTCACTAAGATTTCCAAATCTATGTAGTTTTACCGATTGCCCTGATTACTCTGGATAGATCTCAATACTTTGAACTACCGGGATATAATTCACATAACTAGATTATGCTCGGCATGCTTGCAGCCCTGAATTTGACCCCCGGCAAGGCAGATGTTCTCCTTCTCCCCCCAGGTACCTCTGGGTATGTCTCTGATGGCCTCCAAGCAACATTGCATCACCAGAAATGATCCTCGGGCTCCCTAAGCACCTCTGGGAAGAACCCCTACCATAAAACATATTAAAAATAGTTTATAATTTAGAGACGTTATAACCCTAAAGCCTTATGATATTTCAACCAAAGTATAATTTTATTTTTACAGAATTCAGTTAGCCTTCTTCAGCTGCCTAATGCATGTAAAATACTAAAGGGGAAAAAAGAGCCTTTGTAACTCCTATTTTGATATTTTGCCTACCTTGGATTGTTAAATGCCAACCGGTTCTTCTCTAAGGCAAGCAACTCATTTTCAGATATTCATTGATCCTGGTCAGTAGCAGGGACCTGAATCACTGAAGCCTCAATAAATATTTGCTGAGTCGGATTGTTTGGGACACTACCAGTTGAAATTTTTTCTTTCTTTTTTTTTTTTAAACAAATGCTGTCACGTTCTGTAAAGAGAGTTAAACGGTACTGATTGCAAAAGTTGTTTAATTGTGGAGGTCTGGTGCTGCTTGAAATGGATTGTGGTGGAGCTGGGGTAAATCTGTGTGTGCTCAGGTGCAGGTGCCTGAGGACTGGGCTGGGTCTTTTATGACTAGGCCATTGTTCCTAGACCACACGTGGAGAAAGGACCCTTGGGCTGAGTGACCTTTAAATCTTGATTCCAGGAGCCATGACCCTCTGCATCACAAACCCACTGTGGGTCACCAAAACTTCGCCTGATGTTACAGTACAGTGATGTGGTCAATCCCCCACACCAGCAATATAAAGGAATGTTTGATACGCTTGTGAAGATATATAAGTATGAAGGTGTGCGTGGACTGTATAAGGTAATTACTAACATTTAATAACTGACCCATGGCCCTAAAAATAGCAGCCAAACCTGCACTAGAAATTATTCAGTGAAAGAGTGAACTCTCCTTTCTGCACTGGCCTGTTTGTTCAGAGCTCAGCTTGCTCCTGCATGGGAAGGGCTCCTGCACCCGCCCTCGCAGCCTTCCTCTCCCCAGTCACCCAGTGGGGCTGCCCGCCTGTCTTCCCGCCCTAAGCCAGAGAGCTCCTTGCATGTGTAAGGGGCTGAGCTCAGTTGCTGGTGCCACCCAAAAAAGTTTCTTTTCCTGTTTTTAAGGGATCTGATCTGAAGAAGAGCATGTTTGTGCTATTCCTGGGACCAAGCCTCTGAGTTTCAGCTCTTCCAATTGTTCGCTCCCTTGTAGGGATTTATTCCTGGGCTCTTTGGGACATCACATGGTGCGCTTCAGTTCATGGCATATGAATTGTTGAAGCTGAAATACAACCAGCATATGAAGAGATTACCGGATGCCAAGTTGGTAAGATGACTCCCTGCGCATGCACATATTATTTAGTCTGCTTATTGCTACAGCGATGAATACTGACAGCTGATTTCATTCATAGCTGAATATCTTAGAGGCCACATACGGCACACACAGGGAAAAAAGTTAAAATCGCTTCTATGAATTGCACAGAGTTTGTGTTAAGAGTGGAGACTTTTTGGCAGAGTTTATTTAAACATTTGTTTTCCAGGACCAGGGATGTCACTCCATAATCGAGCCTTTGCATTTGTAAGGGCCTGAGCTCAGTGCTGGTGCAACCCCAAAAAAGTTTGTTTTCCTGTATAACTTTAACTTTTGCAGTTTTTCAGGGATCCGATCTGAAGAAAACCATGTTTTGTGCTGTCGTTTCAGAGCACAGTAGAATATATATCTGTTGCGGCTCTATCCAAAATATTTGCTGTTGCAGCAACATATCCATACCAAGTTGTGCGAGCTCGTCTTCAGGATCAGCACAAGCTCTACGCGGTGTGTTGGATGTGATCACAAAGACATGGAGGTGAGGCCTGCGCGGGCGGCAAGCGGGGCTCTCAGGAGATGCCTGGCACCGGTGCATTTCCTCATTCCCGTTTGCGTTCTTCGGATCAGATTCTCTGTGAGGCTCAATTCCTCCATTGCAAAGTGAGATCCTCAGCCTGGTAGGGTTTTTTCAAAAGGTCAGATGTGTTTCAAAGATCCGCCTCACATCTTCTGCTGGTCCTTGTCTCTGCGTGGGAGTCGAGCCTGCGTCTGCATGGGCCAGTCCCACTACTCCAGAGTTTTTCACGCTCTCAGGGGCCACTGCAGAATGTTTAGAATGTTTAAGTTTCATAGTTAGTAAGAACCTTACTGACAAGTTTTTGTTTTTTTGATGTTGTTGTTTTTGTTGTTGTTTTGCTTTTTTGGGTCACACCTGGCAATGCTCAGGGATTACTCCTGGCTCTGCACTTAAATTATTCCTGGTGGTGCTCCAGGGATCTGGTCGGCCACGTTTAAGGCAAATCCCTACCCGCTGTACTATCATGCCGGCCCTGCTTACTGATAAGCTCTGAGCTATATTCCTACTTTAGGCTAAGGAAGTAAGTTTTGTTTTTGTCTGTGTGATACTGAAAGTTGTCTAGCAATGTTAAATATCTGATGAAAGCTGAGACTTTTAGAATGCCTTTCTCAGTTCTTATTTCTGCCTATTCATACTTACCCCAGCAATGCTCTGGGGTTACTCCTGGCTCTGCACTCAGGAATCACTCCTGGTGGTGCTTGGGGGACCATATGGGGTGCCGGGATCAAACCCAGGTCGGCCGTATGCAAGGCAAACACCTTACTCTACTGTCACTCTGGCCCAATGCCTGTTCATATGTTTAAAGGCATTTGAGAGCTCCTCAGGAAAGAGTTCAACAGGCTGAGCGCAAGTTTGGCATGCAGGAGACCTGGGTTCAAGCCTCAGCACCAGTGACCCCTATACCATTAGGAGTGGTCCCCAATTACTGCCAGGTGTAGCCTGGCACACACACACACACACACACACACACACACACACACACACACACACACAAGGCATTTGAAAGATGAAAATCATCAGAGCCCCTTTTCTGTTCAGTGTTGTGGTATCTTCACCCTCCCTAAGACAACAAAATGACGGTAAGCCCTATCTGTGTTCATAAACCACACTACTTTGGACATTGAAAATCTACTCTTAGTCACTGTGTGGTTTGACTTCACTCACTGTCATTGTACCAAGTTATATAAATATCTAAAGAGCAGTCTGGCACTTAAATGACTGTCACTTAAACTTTATCTGCTTAACAAGCTAGCTCAGAAGGCTGGAGCACATGCTTGCATATGGGACCTCCATATTGATCCCTGGCACCTCCTGGTCCTTTGAGCATTGTCAGAAATGTCTGGAAAAAATAAAATTTTACATCTTTTTGCTAGCTATGTAGGAAATTAAAGCTTCCATTTATTCTTATTTTTCCTTCTAAAGGAAAGAAGGCATCGGTGGATTTTACAAAGGAATTGCTCCCAATTTGATTAGAGTGACTCCAGCCTGCTGTATTACCTTTGTGGTGTATGAAAATGTCTCACATTTTTTACTTGACCTAAGAGGAGAAAATAAGTAAGAAGATAATTCCTGCATATCAAGCCAAGGCAACAACAATGTTCCTTTATGCTGAGAGGGAAAACTCAAGAACACAGTACAGTAGCCCTGGCTCGTAATCAGAATTGGTCTACAGTCATTAGAGGCCTGAGAACTGCCAAGTCATCACAGTTCCTATCTGCTTTTTGCCTTCCCCTTGTGTGGGCTTGACTCCCACTGTCAGCAACACCGGCCCTGAATCAGCAGAGTTTTGCATGTTTCTCCATTTCCTCCTTCAGGCTGGAGGCGCTGGGCAGCACTTGCTAAGGAATAGATGCACCTGCTGCTGCTTCTGAACTCTTTGGCCTGTATCGGCTTTAAAAGCCTCTTCTGTACAATTAGCGAGGAAATGTCCCCTGAGAGGAAAGCTGGGGCTCTTTCCAGGATAACTTTTGATGCTTAAGGATTTACTGATAAAGGGTGTTACCCAGAACTGGACCGCTGTAGAATCAGGACATTCTCGCAAATCTCCTTAGTTTTTTTGATGTGATTTCTGTGCAGTTGAAATTAGAAGTTCCATACTTTTCTTCATTTGAGAGATTGCAATATCTGGTACTGATTTATTGTGACAGAGCCATACCTATGATTCAAAATGTAGTCCTGAATCCAGTGATTTTTAATTTTTTTTGGCATGGATGCTTTAATGTCTTAAATGTATAAAATCTGAACTCCCAGGGTTCGACTGTGTTACCCTTCTTCAGCATGTGAGACTGTGAGGCGCTTGTTGGCGTCACTAACAGATCACCTCACCTTCCCCACATGTCAGCATATTTGAGTGGTTTTGTTGACCAACTGAACGGGAATGAGAAACTTGTGACTTTTTCAATTTTCAAGCAATAGAAATTCAGGTCCCAAATAAGTGGTTATACATCTACATTGATTGCACAAATTCAGACTTAAATGTAGGTTTCATAATTGGCTGTTACTGATTTTACTTTCATGAGTTGCAGCTATTTCTATAAAGGCTGAACATTTCAAATGTTTTTATTTATTATAAAGATCTGTAAAGGCTGTTGTACTACCATTTATTTGTTCCAAACAAAACTGATTTTCAAAGCCATGCTTAGGTAGTTCTTTGAAAATAGGTCTATTTTTTTTATATTTAAAACGGCACTGATTTAAAAATAAAGATGAATAAATACCTAATTATATATCTTAGAATCTCTTGTAACACACAAAGGGATGCTTTATAAATTAAATTTGATGTATTTTCTTATACTTATGGATTATAGAATTTATCTGAAGTCCTGAAATTCGTTCCGTGATATAGACAAGCTGCTGTGGCGAGTTAGAGGCCACGCCATGACCTGTGTGCAGCTGAAGGCAGCGTCTCCTGTCTGCCGAGTGCACACAGAGCCAAGTTCCTGCCAGGGAGCTGCTGTTCTGGACTGCAGGTCCAAGGAGAGGCTCCCAAGGCCCAGGAAAGAACTTCCTCCTCCCTCCCACACAGCGCTGACTGTGCCCCTGTATGCTTCCGTGAAGACACAGTAGCCGTCGGGCAGCAGCCTGCCCCCAGGAATTGGTGTCCAACATGAGTGAGTGTCAGAAAGCAGCAAGCTCTAGGCCTAAGAGCGGGAGACTTGGTGTCTTGGTATGTTTGGGGCAGGATGGCTCGAGGAGGTCCTCACAAGTGAGGAAGCAAGGCCCAGAGACAGTAGGAAACACCTGCTGGCCCAAGGGAGAACCAGGAGGTTGAGGTCTAGGGAGGACTTGGCTGGAGGGGAGGAGGGTGAGCAGCTCATGGGGCAGCTTTGCTTGCTCTGTTTGGCCTTAGGCAGTTCTCACCCCTCTACCCACCCACCCCCTTCACCTCCAGTTCTCTCAATCATAAACCAGTGTGTTGGGTCAATTCAAGCCTGAGAAGCTTCTGGTGTTTTGTTTGGGGGTGGGGAGAGCCACACCCAGTGGTGCTCAGGGATCACTCCTAGCGGGGCTCGGGGACCAGGGATCTAAGCTGGATGGCCTCCATGCAAAAGCAGGCCCCGCGCCCATGCTGCACTATAACCCCGGCCCCATGACTGAATGATGGAGGTGGTACTGGGACCAGTCTCACGGAGGAAGAAAGGCGGAAAGGCAGAGGAAGAGCCGTTTCAGGTACTCACCTCAGTCACTGTGTGGATCGAACCCCTGAGGAGCTTCCAATTCCCACAACTTCCCACCTGGAGGACAGGCAGACCCCTCCTCACAGGGCCATCCTCCAGATGGGGGTAGAGTATGAGCATGAGAACACCCACAGCAGCTTGGCTGTGCTGGCCCAGTTCTGGAATGGGACCGGGTGTGTGGGAACGGCACCTACTACCAGTGGCGCTGTTACAGGTACTGCAGCACCCAGACCTACTGCTGGGAACCTGCGGAGTCCAGGCACAAAACCTGGGCCAAGAAACATTAGCCAGGGCCAGCTGTTTGAGGCGAGGTCTGAGTTTAGATTGTGTGAGGCTGTTCTGGTGGCTCTCTGGAAAGACAATTAGGAAAGCTAGAAGAGAGGGGTAGGGAGGCATTCCCAGACCTCAGGCAGGAGCTGGTGGTCCTGGGGAACCCATATGAGGCTTTGGGGCGCGACTAGAACAGTGTTTTCAGAGGGGAAACATTTAAGTTGGGTCTTGAAGCGATCGTACAGGGAAGCTGGAGGGAGGCGAGGGGAAAAAGACATTTCTAAAACTGTCGTTGAAGAGCGGAAAGCCAGGCCTAAATGCTTGGCGCTACTGAACATGTTTGGTTTTGTTCAATGAATAAAAGCAATTAGTGTAATTAGTAGAACAGAGAAGCATGGCCATGCATCTTAGGGGTGACAGAGCCAGGCAGATAAAGCGAACTCAGAAGGGAGGGACATCACTGATGGTATATTGGAATTATTCAGTCCGAAGGCAGATCGCAAGTGGTTTAGCTGGGGAGACCAAGGGCCTCATTTCTCTTAGTCCTTGGATTTCAGCAGCTAAAGGGAGGTAGAGAACTTTAGCTTTGGAAGCCAAGATAGTCCAAGGATTAAGGCACTTACTTTCCTACAGACCCAGTATCCCATATGGTCCCCACAGCCCCACTGGGAGTGTTCCCTGAGCACAGAGCCAGGAGTATTCACCACCATCGTATGTATTCCAAAAATACAAAACGAAAAAGTTCTGTAGTCAGGGAGGTTCGCCAAGCAAGACCAGGGAGCTCATGGACATAGAAGTTAGAGTCCAGGGAGCAGCAACAGGAAGCAGGACTGGTCGTGAGAACAGGGCAGATGTGATCAGACTGGTGTGAGGCTACTGTGCCGACTGCATCTCAGTATGGGCTTATGTGGGCTCACAGTTTCAGAAAGCAATGCTGTTTCTTCAACACACTAAAAAAAGGACTCCACTGAAAATCCTTGAGTTGGTGAGTCATTGAGCGAGAAGATCTTTTGAATGTGGGCCCTTGAAGGGATTTAACACCTTCCAGATAAAACTCGGCATTGCCGCTTTCATAGCATATAGAATTACTTAGAGAAACAAAACACTGAGATGTTTTACTTAACCTTTCTGGCTGTTGACTAAAATGTGTTAGATAACATGCAGAAAATAAGGAATTCTGGGTTACATAAATGGCTTAAATGTCTTCCTAGAAGAGTTAAGTAGGAATAAAAACCTGGAAGTGGTAAATCCCCATAACTGGCTGCCTGGAATCTCTCTGTTCCTGGAGGAGTGGCCTGGATTTCTTGTGGCACCTGCCTGCTTGCTGCATGCAGACCTTTGCGATTTCATGGGACTGGCCCGAGCTGGCCCAGAGACGGGCCAGAGCAGCAGAGCCACCCTGCTCAGAAGGAACCGTTCAGAACCGGGCCCGTCACCAAAGCTCATCCAGTCAGGGTGATGAAGACATTTTCCTCTGCCCTCCACTCGGGAGGATTCGTGTCACTCAGACCCCCTAGACTCCGATTCAGGATCATGAGTTTGCGCGTTTGTCTGAAATGGAGTCAACAGCAAAAGAAGGTCTCAAAAACTGAAAGAGAAACTTGGTCCTGAGCAGTGTTCTAGAAGTGTGAAGGTGAGGACTTGCCGGGGCTCCAGGGAGGCTGAGCTAGTAACGTTGTGGGTAGTAAGAGTTCGGCATTACCAGGACGGGAAGGAGAAATCCACACATTGGGCCGGAGAGAAACCAATAGGCTGAGCACACACTTTGCCTGTGGAGGCCCAGGGTCATTGCATCGTACCCCCAGGTCCCAGCACTGCCAGTATGGCCCCACTATCACTATCACTGTCTTCCCGTTCATCATCTATTTGCTAGGGCGGGCCCCAGTAACATCTCCATATGTCCTGGCTCATGCTAGTAGAGCCCAAGGGCATCTGCTTGCTCCAGGAACATAAAGAGCCTCAAACCATTCCATCAGGTCATGGGAATGAGGTCTATAACTGTTACTGGTATCTGGCATATCAAATACGACATGGGTAGCTTGCCAGGCTCTGCCGTGCGGTGGCATACTCTTGTAGTCACCTCAATATATCCACACTGGTTATTAGATAACAATAGTGAGGCAAGCTCCTACCCCTTGTGTTCTGACTCCAGGAGAAATAGCGCATAAAGCTGCAGGGTCCAAAGCCTATGTGGTGTGCAGTACAGGTGTGCTAAAGCCAACGTGTGACCAATATGGAAATAGGTTTATATTAACCATTTCAGCATAAATTACTGTGAGTTTTAATAACGAACTTAAATGGTTTTATTTCTCAGATACAAAAACAATTTGACCATTTATAAATTGTACAGAAATGGATGACTCCGTTGCTTTGAAACAGGCTAAGAGCCTGGGTCAGGAGAGATGCGCTTGCCTCGCATCCTGCCAACCCCAGTTCAAATTCCCAGCACTATAGATGGCCCCCAGGGCACTGTCAGAGGTTATTCCTGAGCACTGAGCCAGGAAGAACCCATGAGCAGAGCCAGATGTGACCCAAACACCCCCCCCCCCAATCCCACAAAAAGAATACTGGGTTTTAAAAGTGTGGATTCACACTTTGGTCTGTAAACAGGATTGTCGTTTTTCCTTCAGATGCATACATAAAAATAAAAAAAAAATAGTACTAAATGACCCTTGCCAAGGTGTAATATAAAAAGAGGTAGGGGTGAAAAGGATTTATTTTGGTAGCTCTTCAATGATGATACGAGACACGGAGTTCCAGCCAGTAGAAGCGTCTCCTTTCGGGTAATCTGAGCAGGTCCCGACCCAGATGGCAACATCCACTAACCCAGCTCCAATGCCTTCACACAGACCTTCCACTGCAAAGCGAGGGTGAAAGTTAGCTCTGTTTTTAGAGTAAAAGGGCAAAAGACATTTAGCCAAGTTTCTAACTCTAGTAAACTACATAGTTAATTGGTTCAACAGACTGAACTAAAAATGATCAAATGTGACCAAGGGTCTTATAAATATATATTTATTTCTTTTGCTTAATTCATAAATATTTACAAAACGTATATACTTTGATGCAACAGGAAATATTCTCATAATTTTCTTTTTTTTTTGGGGGAGTGTAGGGAGTTTGGTCACACCCAGCAGTGCTCAGAGGTTACTCCTGGCTCTGCACTCAGGAATCAATCCTGGAGGTGCTCGAGGGACCATGTGGGATGCCGGGGATCAAACCCAGGTCGGGCCACATGCAAGGCAAATGCTCTACCTGCTGCACTGCCACTCCAGCCCCTTCTCATGGGTTTTGATACAAAGCCAGAATCCATTTAGTTCAGTTAAATATTTAAATTTTAAAACCTAAAGTTTAAATTCAATTTAATTAGTTGTGAATGAAAGAAGCCTATACTTTAAAAAACCAGAGTGTGGGCTGTAGCAATAGTACAGTGGGTAGGGCGTTTACCTTGCTGGGTTCAATCCCAGCATCCTATATGGTCCCCTGAGCACAGCCAGGAGCAATTTCTGAGTACATGAGTACAGAGCATTGCCAGGTGTGACCCAAAAAGAAGAAAAAAGAAAACCCTGAGTGACCATACAGCAACACTTGCCTTGCATGCAGCAAACCTAGATTCAATCCCATATGGTCCCCTGGGCACCACCAGGTGTGCCAGAGTGCAGAGCCAGGAGTAGGCCCTCAGCATTGCCAGCTGCGGCCCAAAAACACCTCAACAAAATTCCCGAGACTTTGATTTGCCATACAAGTCTTTAAAAAATATATATTGGGGATGGAGGTTTGGCACGTGGTGGTACTTGGAGGCTTCTCTGCGGGCAGGCAGGGACCTGCGAGTGCTCAGGGGACTAGGGCTGGGGCTTGAACCCAGGCCTCATACATCTAGGTGGAATACTCCTCGCTCAGTGTCCGGGGATCACTCCTGATGGGCTCAGGGGACACGTATGGCGTCCTAGGAATCGAACCTGTGTCAGCCATGTGCAAGGCAAATGCCCTACTTGCTATCCTATCATTCCAGGCCTTTAAGAAAAAAAAAAGATGGCCTGCAATGTGAGAGATACAGGACAGTGAGAGCAAGGTGCTTGCCTTGCACACGCCCACCCGTACTCGATCCTCAGCACCATTTATGGTCCCCCGAACCACTGCGTGTAGAGCCAGGATTAAGTCCTGAGCACTACTGGATGTGGCACTAAACCCAAAAATAAATGAGTAGGGGCCGGAGCGATAGCCCAGCGGGTAGGGGCGTTTGCCTTGCACGCGGCTGGCCCATGCCGGCCCGGTTCTATCCCCGGCATCCCATATGGTCCCCTGAGCACCGCCAGGAGTAATTCCTGAGTGCAGAGCCAGGAGTAACCCCTGAGCATTGCTGGGTGTTACCCACTGAGCATTGCTGGGTGTTACCCAAAAAAGCAAAAAAAAAAAAAGAGTAAATCAGTAAATCAATAAATAGGGTTGCTATATACCTGATGGTCTTCAAGTAGAACTAGGGACTTTCATAGCATTAAAAGAAATTCCGGCAGGGCTGGAGAGATAGTACAGAGGGTAGGTGGTTGACCAGGGTTCAATCCCCGACATCTGATATGGTTTTCCGTGCATGCCAGGAGTAATTCCTGAGCATCTCCTTGTGTGGCTCAAATATCTCCCCGCTGTATTATCGCTCCAGCCCCTATAGGTCAATTTTTAATCCATCATAATAAAAAGCTGTTGTAAATAATAAATTCCTTCTGACATTCAACATCCACATTCAACATTCAACAGCTCAATTAGACCAGTGACTCCACACCATGTTTGGGAAATGCTTCTCTGAATAATTTATGAAATTTGTGCATTTATGTAGGTCAGTGTTCCCGGGCATAAGAGCTTTTATGTTATTACAAGATAGGAATACCGCCTTTAACATCTTAAAAGGTAATATAATTGCAAATCGCTTCTATCAACCACTGTAAACACATATTACCCCCTACCCAGTTCTTTTATTTTGTATCTATATTTTTCTTACTTTAGAAACCACTCCTCAGCTGAAAGGCCAAAATATTTTTCTTTCCTACTCAGGCATCTAAGAATTTAGGGAAGAGTTTGTTTTTAATAAGACCAAAGAAACACTTAGAAGCAGGCTTGGGTTTCCATTGTTCTCAACAATGATTTTACCTTCCTGGGTGACAACACTTAGTTCCCTGGGCCTTCTCTATGTGCAATGTGAGAGGGTTAAACTATCTTTCTGTTTAGGTTAACTATCTTTCCCTACTAGGTCCTTTACTCAAGGACCTAGTAGGGAATTAAGGATGTGGAGGAGATTCTTGATTGCTTGGGGATAAAAATGCTGTATTGGGTTTTTGGCTCAGTGTATTCCTTAGACTCCAATGCATGTTGCAATATAATTATTTCTGGTTTGCAATGAACTGAGTAGCGGAATCAAATCTCTCTTTCCTCTGCTATTTATAAGTACAAGATTGATGAGACATCCCTTTAGGAAATCAGGGCAATGATGTGATTTTTTCCTATCTATGCTCTCACGATGGACCATGCCCAGTACTATACAAGAACCTAACATGGCGGGCATTGCAACAAGCAGAGTCTCGCAACAAGCCAGACGACTCCCCATTCCATTAGGGCCTCCATTTTCCACATCCGGACTTCCCCCTCATCAGAACTCCACCCAGCAGACCAGCCTATCACAGTCCAGCTCGCGCAGCCACTTGCAGCCACACGGTTCATCAATAAATGCTGGATTTAGAGATGACTACAAGAGTATGCCACCTGCACGGCAGAGCCTGGCAAGCTACCCGTGTCGTATTTGATATGCCAAATACCAGTGACAATTATATACCTCATTCCCATGACCTATGGAATGGTTTGAGGCTCTTTATGTTCCTGGAGCAAGCAAGTGCCCTTGGGCTCTACTTGCATGAGACAGGACATAAGGAGATGTTACTGGTGCCCGCTCGAGCAAATCGATGATGAACGGGAAGACAGTGATACAGTGAACATGGCGGGCAGCCAAGACTTGATAGTGGTATCTTGGGGTTAGAACACTCATTGGTTGGCTTTTGCCCCTTCTGCTTTTTCATATGTTCTTAATTTTTTAAGAAGCTTTAAACAAGGAAACAGGTCAGAAAGATAGTACAAAGGTTAGGACACTTTCCCTAGTATGTGGCTGTTGCCCCAGTAAACTTCATTCAAATCCAGACACCATGCATGGTCCCTGAAGCATTATCAGGACTGATCCTGGAGCACAGAGCCAGTGAGCCCTGAGCACCGCTGGGTGTGCGGACCCAGAACAAACAAAACAATAAACAGAACGAAAACAACCAACCATTTTCCCTCCCGATTATGGCCACTAGTCTGAATGCCTTTTTTTTTTCCCCTGTAGGTAGAAAGAGTATAGTAATCTAATATAAATATATCTTGTCTCTTTCACATATTCACATGCTATCTCTACCCTTCTCAAGGACAAGGCCCAGAAGTCTGTGTCCTGAGCGCTTAGAGTTAAAACAGAGGATTCTACTTGGAGATTTTTATTTATTTATTTATTTATTTTTGCTTTTTTTTTTTTTTTTTTTTTTTTTGGGGGTCACATCTGGCCATGCTCAGGAATTTCTCCTTGCTCTGCACTCAGGAATTACTCCAGCGGTGCTCAGGGGACCATATGGGATGCCGGGATCCAACCCGACCGGCATGAGCCAGCCGCGTGCAAGGCAAACGCCCTACCCGCTGGACTATCGCTCCGGCCCTCTACTTGGAGATTTTGATGGGCCTGGCAGCTCCCTGGTGGGTGAATTCCACCAGACTTCTCCAGAGAAGAATGACTACCCAGTAAAGGGGATTACTCAGATTCTCCAGGTGAAGCTAGTGTGAGCTAAAGAAGACTCACTACTCTATGGTATTATTAACTGTTTTGCCTTTTCATTGAAGTCTGTGGTTTTAAACTTTGACAGCTTTTTTTTTCTTTTTTTTTCTTTAAAGACAGATGCTCTTGTCTTCTCCCCAGAGATTTTTTTTTTTTTTTTGCTTTTTTGGGTCACACCCAGCAATGCTCAAGGGTTACTCCTGGCTCTGCACTCAGGAATTACTCCTGGCGGTGCCCTGGGAACCATATGGATGCCAGGGATCGAACCCGGTCAGAGGTGTGCAAGGCAAATGCCCTCCCCACTGGACTATTGCTCTGGCGCCATCTCCAGAGATTCTGATCCAATTCATCAGTGGTGGAATCTGGGCATTCATTTGTAAAGGTCTCTAGGAAAGTCCAAAGTTCAACTAAAATAGTTATTTGCAGAAAAACCTGCTACAGAGCTTTTGTTTTGTTTGGGGGGGGGGGCACATCTGGGCATGCTCCAGGGTTACTCCTGGTTTTGTGCTCAGAGATCATTCCTGGCAAGGCTTAGAAACAGTAACTGCAGTGCCAGGGATAGAGCTGGAGTTGGTAGCATGTCAGACAAGCGCCTTATCCCCTATACCGCCTCTCTCAACTGTGCCCAACCTTTCCATAACTAGTCTACTTACCAGACGAAGCGCGATGGATATTAATTGTTGAATTCAGTTCGGGACTTCCTTGGTCCAGATAAATGATGGCTTCGATGGGAAGTGGACCCGCACACTCAGCTCCGTTGAACGTGAAATACCAGCGCTGGCAGCAGGCGCTTCTGCACTTTAAGCGGAGTGCGCCACTGAACAGGACCCGCAGAGCACTGTTGGACCGCATCTTCGTGAAAGTACATTCCTGGCACACAGACAGTGCTCCGTGAGCATTCTCCGCCGAAGAGATGCCATTAGTCTTTGCCCCCAAACCACAGTTTACCCCTTAGTTAAGTAAAACAGCTTTAGAGAAACTTAGAGAAATGTGATGGAAAGAAGAGAGATTGGGGGTAGATGCCCAAGCGGGAACAGGAACTTCTCCAGGAGGGAAAAAGAACATCTGAGATTGAGTCCAAGAAAGGAATTATACACCCCACTTGAGATTAAGTGGAGAATGTACCTCAAACCACATTATTATCATTATTATTTGGTTTCGGGGCCACACTCAGTGATGCTAAGGGCTTACTCCTGGCTCTGTACTCAGGGATCACATCAGGAAGGGTTCAGGGAACCCTCCGGGGTACGTTGGATCACCCCCAGGTCAGATGCATGCAGGGCAATTGTACTGTCTCTCCTGCCCTCACCAAACCACATTGTGATCAGCGATCACAACCATGGTGGTTCTTGAGGACCAGGTGTGATGTGAGGGATCACACTAGGGTCAGCTGAGTGAAGGCCAGCCCGTTACTGCTATACTATCTCTACAGCTCAAGGAACATACAGTTTTTTTGCTTTTGTTTTGGGTCACACCAGGTACTGCTTGGATCTGCACTCAGGGAATTAGTTCTGGCAGGACTCAGGGGAGTGTGGGTCAAAGTGTTGTCATTGGCTCAGAAACGCGGAAGCAATGGAGGCCGGCTCAACGGAAAGAGTGCTTCTACCTCTGCTCGACCCACCACGGCCTGGCCCAGATCTGGTCAGTCCCAGCCTCTTGGGTCTGTGACCTCACTTTAGAAAAGCATTTCAGGAGGAGGGAAGTGGTAAAGTAAGATAGTTTTTATTTAGACTTATTTAGAAAGAGGTGAGGGGAGAGAGAAGATGTGTGTGTTTAAGAGAGAACACAGGCTTGTTCAGAGTGGAACAAAGCAGGCAAACAGACCAGCAAGCGAGGTGCATGTTTGCAAGAGGGGACACGGACTTGAAGAACAAGCCCAAGCTACGTTTCAAAGCTGACCTTTTTACTGGGGAGAGAGGTGCTTGCAAGGGCGATGAGTGATGCTGAAGCTAGGAGCGCTGAGGAAACTCAGCTATGTCTTTCTTAGGATGATTCCTCTGCCATTGACGGTATCTTTCAGTTTGAGCCCAACTGGGGCCAATCTATTTGCCTTTTGTTAATTCCAAAAGTAGTACCATGCCCTATGGACACTGAATAAATAAAACAGAATGCCCGCCCACTGGCCTCAATGCACAAGCCGAGAACAGTCTGTGAATATTTGTTCTTTTTTCTTTTGAGCCATAGCAAACAGTACGGGAGGAAGCAAAGAAGTTCTTACTCATTAACTATAAAACACACCCTTGAGCTCTTGGACATTTTCCCTTGAACCAGTTTTTGTGAAATGTGTTCATTGCTTCAAGTATACACTCTACTACTTGTAGAATGCTCCCAACCTTCTGACCTCTGCTAAAAATAACTCAAAGACATATTAGTAGTTCAGAACAGGGGTATATCTTTCATTACTTTTTTCTATGTATTTTTTAAGTGCTGTGATTTACAGTATTGTGATTGGAAGGGAAGGGATTCCTTTCAGAGAAAACTCAGCCTCTTTGGAGCAATCAGTCTACCAATGCCAGATGTCTATTTTACTTTTCTGGTTCTGGACCACAACCTAATGATGCCCAGAGGTTACTCCTGGCACTGTACTCAAGGATTACTCCTGGTATTGTTTGGAGGATCATATATATTGTTAGGGACTAGAGATTAGCCACTTTCAAGATAAGTACCTTAACCCCTCTACTATCTCTGCTATCTCTTTGGCCTGTCCCCCCCTTTTCCTTTTTTGTTTTTGGGCCACACCTGGCAATGCTCAGGAGTTACTCCTGACTCTGCACTCAGGGATTACTCCTGATGGTGCACAGGGGACCATATGGGATGTCGGGATCAAACCCCAGTCCGCTGCATGCAAACAAATTCCCTGCCAGCTGCACTATCTCCCAGCTCCACCTCTGGGCCCCCTTTTATTAATTGGGGCTTTTATTTTTTGTTTAATGTTGGATGTTTAAATAAGCAGACAACATTTTAATAAAATACTTTCTAAGAAATCGCATATGAAAAAACAGAACGATGACAGCTGTGTACACACAAAAAGTAGCCCAAGACCCGCTCGGGTGTTTTTAAATAAGCAAATGAAACGGAGATGAAAGAGCAGATGAATACACAAGGATTGCTCCTGAGTTTCAGGAAAATAAAATCACTACTCGTGGCCTGGAGGCAGTTACATCAGGAAGGGGCATATTGGGACTATGAAACCATGTCAACCAAAGCCAGCCAACAGGAGAAAGCTTTAAATAGAACCTCCAGGCTGATTGTGAAACAAGCACTCGTCAAAGTGACTAAATCATTCATCAAAACCATCACCAGAGAGGCTATTCTCAATCATTTTCTCCCGTCAATGCTGCAGAATAATTTCAAATGGTCAATACAGGCCATTGCACGTCCAACCTCGCCCTCTTAAAATTTGTAAGATAAAGGTGGTGTAAAGCCCCCGCCCCACCAACCCCTGCCTCATAAGGGTAGGTGTCCAATGAAGCCTGCTGCATGCAAGGCAGTGGCCTATCTCTCCAGCCACCTGAATTTGCTTTTTTAGTTTTTGGTGGTGGTGGTGGTGGTGGTTAGTTGTTGCAGGGGCCTCTCTGAGCCACCAGGGCTCTTCCCCTTTGGGAGCTGGGGGCACTCCAGGTATTGCAGTACAAAGGATCAAATCATGCGTTTCAAGTGCTCCTTCATTTTGAAGGAAAAAAAAGTTAGCCAATACATAAAGCTACAAGCAAAGTTAAAGTCCCTACCGCCTCAGATGAGCGCTCCGCTCTAAACCCCTAACCTTCTGCGCCCCACCCCACGTCATTCAGGGCTGACTTACCGCGATTTTCCCGAGATCAATGCCATAATTCAGCGAGCTCCAGGAACACTGCTTGTAATTAGGGGTCCAGGACTCCTCGAAACTCTCCCTCAGGCATTCTCCCTTTTCCCCTTTGAATCCATCCCGACCTGGAATCCCAGGGTGCCGGGAATGCCGTTGGCACCGGGGCTCCCGTCACGACCCGGCACCCCAGCAGGCCCTTGTAAGCACATCCCGTTGTACTGCAGGAGAGAAAGGCAAAGACGAGGCACCACTCACCACCGAAGGCCACGCTCGGGTCAGAACAGCACTTCTTGGCTTGCTTTGGGGGGCCACACCCAGAGCTCTGTGCTCAGGGATCAGTCCTGGCAGGACTCAGAGAACCAGGGGTATAGACAGGGAATCAAACCTGGGTCAGCTTTGTGGGAGGCAGGCACCGTAACCCCTGTACTGTGTGCGTCTCAGCCCAGAGCTACGTTCTTCCGAGTCTCTGGAAGGCAGAATCCTCGATGAATAGTACAGAGGGGAGGGTGTTTGCCTCGCATGCGGCCAACTCAGGTTTGATCCCCGGCATCCCATATGGTCCCCTGGGCACCACCAGGAGTAATTCCTGAGCACAGAGCCAGGAGTCACCCCCAGGAGCCTGGCTGGGTATGACCCAAAGAAGCAAAAAAATAAATCATTCCAAAAATACTGATCTTTTCTAATCTTGCACAGACTTCTTTTTTATTTAATTTTTGCATATTTACTGAGGTCCTGTGGTGTGTAGCAATATTAATATTGATGGTTTAGGTATCAGTGTTACAGTACCGCACCCACCACTGCAGTGCCCACATCCTACCACCGCTGACCAGGAGTAAACCCTGAGTATCACCAGATAGGACCTCCAAAACAAAAACCAAAAGTAGTTAATGGCATTGTAAGAGTGTCAGAAAACATGCCAAAAGTATAAAATATCAAAGAGTTTGAGACTCGAATTTTATTTTAAGGGTTTTCATCATTTCCCTCTCTAAGCAATAGGTTGTTGGAAGGCAGAACTGATAAGATTTCTGTTTTTATCTCTATCCCCTGAGGACCAGATGTTACACCAAGTTTTATTCTCTGCATATCCGTCATTTTCGAGGAATGATGTTGTTGGCCAGAGGCCACTTGGCAGTGTCTAAAGACATCTCAGATGCCACAGTCTGGAGGGCGGGATTGTTATTGGTGTCTAGTGAGGAGCGCCAATCAGCTGCTGGGCACATCCTGCAACAAAGGGTTATTTACCCCCAATTCAATAACGCAGCAGAGAGAGTTCAATCGGGCTGGAGCACAGGCTTTGCATGCAGGAGCCTCCTGGATTTAATCTCTGGTCCTTGAGTACTGTCCCGAGTGATCTCCAAGCACTGAGCTTCAAATAATCCCGAGCACCACCAAGCATAACACCCAAATCTCGCTTAACCGCAATATTAATAATTTTTTGTGGTTGAGGATTTTACCCACCCCTTCTATGTAATACGCATTTTATAATCTATAGAACTTTATCTAGTTTGAATCCACAGGTATTATTACCTCTGTGTCCTTCACACTTTAAATTGCTAAGCTTGCACCACAAACCACTTTGAGCCCATGAAAGGAATCTTATTTCTTTCGCTCACCAGCAGGGGGCAGAGCTCGCTGGAAGCTGAAAGCAGCTCTTCGAACGCTCCTGTACAAAGAAGCTGCTTCATAGAATCTGTTTAAACTTTCTTAATGATTCTGCAAACTTTTTTTTTCTTCAGTCAAAATCCAAGCTCCAGGATGCACCTGAGCCTGGCTAAAAAACTGGACTAGGGTTGTGGGAAACCGCAGCTACTCTAAATGCTTGGTGGGAGAGACCAAAAGGGGACTAGCTTTATGGAGAAAGGGCTGTTTTCTCTATCAGAATGGCAGATTCCCACGATGCATGCTCGCGTGGCAAAGCTTTTCAAAACAACCCAGACACTTAAAATAGAAACCAAGCCTTCTGCTTTATGAAGCAAAATGACACAGTAACCTCTTTCTCCCCAACAAAGTGCCATGTGAAATCGGGCAAGAATGTTTTTCCTCTCCAGAACTTAAAAATTGGCCATAGAACTAGTTTCCAGGAAAAAAAGGGCTGCCTGGTTTATTAGTTTACAGCAGGCAAGCTTAAATTCAAAATAGTCTTTTTTTGTACTTTTTTTTTGTTTATTGGTCTGTGCTTAGGTCTTACTCTTGCATTCAGAGATCACTCCAGGCAGGTTTTGGGGATCCTATGGGTGCCAGGATCGAGTGGGGCTGGCCCCATGCAAGGTAAGCACCCAAATTGTTGCACTATTGCTCCGGCCCCGGAAACAACATTTAATTCAAACCCCCTGTCTGGGTTGCCCAGATATGTCTCTAAACCACATTCGTCTGCAAAGATTGGTTTGGGGATCAAAGCTTGTTGTGTTCAGGGACACCAGTGAGCCACAGGGGCACCCTTCAGTCCCACAGGATTGGGTTCAGCCAGAAAAGGCTCCACACACTCTTGGGTTGGCCCTCCTGGAAAGCACCAGGGGGCCCGGGTTTGGTCTCCTGGAAACTGCTCCTTGGTGGCCACCAGCTTCCTGAACTGAGGCTCAGGTTGGCCCTGGCTTTCTCTGACTACACAGCGGCACAAGAGCTGAGGGGCCCCTTCCTTCCCCTTCCAGCCCTCTGAACCCCTCCTGGCCCCAGCTGTGGTCCAGAGAAAATTGCAGCCCACAGTCCCTAGGAAGATGACCCGACATGAGTCATGCTCTGAAGTTTCAAGGAGTTGGACGCAGAGTGGCCAGGGTGGTTCTTCATCCCTCCTGCAGGCAGACGTGGCAGCGGCCCCAAAGGGACACGTAGCTCGTAACCTCCCCTCCCACCCCCACCCGCTCACTCCCCAGCCCCACCGCGGCCAGCGGGGTCAAGCTCTTAGGCCCTTGTAGAACCTACCCAGAGCTCCACCCTGCTCTCCTGCGCCCCTCCATCCTGGGGGCGGAAGTGCATGGGGAGTCAGATGCCTCAATTTGACACCTGAAATCCCTATTCTTGGGGAGGGAGCGCCCCATCACCCTGAAATCCCTATGGGGGTGCGTCCCAACCCCCACGACGCCTCTGCGGGTCGCGGGCGGACCCTGTCATTCTAGGGTCCCCTTGAGGGGACTCCGTGCCCGCAGCCCCCCTCTTCCTCTCTCGGGGACAAAGAGAGGGGACACTCGGCTGTCGGGGCAGCGCCCCCTGTTCTCTACCCCCACAGGGCTGACGCCTCCCGGTCACGGCATCCTCCTCCCCGCCCCCCGCCCCCGGGACCAGGACCCGAACTCACCAAGTCCACCACCTCCCGTTGCCGGATCACCGCCTTGGGCTTCGCTTTGGGGATGTCGGAGGCTCCAGCCGGCAGCTGTGGCTGCAGAAGGAGCAGCAGCAGCGCGAGGCCGGCGAGCCGGGCCGGGCCGGGGGCGGCGGGGCGTGGGGGCGCATGGCTGGGACCCGGGAGCGCTGGGCTGCAGCGGGAGCAGGAGGCGCTCACAGTCGAGCTCCGCAGCGCGCCGCCGCTGAGAGCTGCATCAATGAGCCTTTCACCCGCCCCCCTGCCCCCCACGAACTCGGAGTTTCCATCGGGTAATAGGCTGGAGCCCCCACCCGGAACCCGGCTGGGGCGGACCCGGCCCTCGGCCCGCCCCACCAACGCTGCCCAGTCCTGCAGAGCTCCGGGCGAAGCCCCTTGCTGGGTGCAGGAGGCACCCAGTGAAGGGAGGGAGCGCTGAAGTGGCGTCATGCTGGGGTTAGGGACTGCCCTCAAGGGTTTCCGCGCCTAGTCCCTGCAAGCCCCTTTGGGGCTGGGGGTGGTGGTAACAGTCTGGGGAGAGGAAATAGAGGCAGCCCATCAGCAGCCTTGCCCGGAGCCGTGATCCAGGCGACAAAGAGCCGCTGTTTCATAGTAAGTGCCCGGCCATGGAGCTGCACTGACCTCCAGGTGTGGCCTCCAAACCAAAGAACACAGTGAGGGCTCAGCCCCAGGAGCCACGCACTGCCCTCCACACTCTCTGCTCTGCAGGACCCGTTCAGGGCGGGGAAACTGAGGCTGGAGTGGCCCCTGGTAGCATCTCCAGGGACCATAAGACTTGCTGGATACTCTAACCCGGGTCAGCCACAATCAAGGTGAGCATCTTAACCCCTGAACTCTTTCTGGACCAGGCATTCACTTTCTGTTGTGGGGCCACACACAGCTGCACGTGGGAGAGAGGAGCTAGGGAGAAAACACGGATTCCCTTCATGCCCTCCAGCCCGGTGAACTGATCCCCTGACCCGGAATCTCTCCCCACCTGGAGGTTTCTCCTTCTTCCCTAATCCCTTGGGTCAAGTACTTTGAGCCCTAGGACCTGGCCTTTGCATTTTGTTTGTTTCTTTTTGTTGTTGGTTTTTGGCTTTTGGGGTCACACCTGGTAATGCTCAGGGGTTATTCCTGGCTATGCACTAAGGAATTACTCCTGGTGATGCTTGGGGACCATATGGGATGCCAGGATCAAAACTGGTTGGCCATGTGCAAGGCAAATGCCCTCCATGCTGTACTGTAGCTCCAGCCCCAACCCGTGCATTTTGGAGGAAAGTCGCCTCCTCTGGCACAGGCCATTCTTGGAGGGGGCAGAGCAGGGACCTTTCAAACACACCTGGTGGAGTCCCATCCCCATACTTGGACACACACTCAGGGATCACTCCTTTTTTTATTTTTATTTTTGGGTCACACTCAGTGATGCTAAGGAGTTACTCCTGGCTCTGCACTCAAAGCTAAAAAAAAAAGAGAGAGATACACCCAGAGAACAAGGGAGTGGAGAGACAGGCGAACGTTAAATGATTTAGAGTTGAGATCCTGCTGGGGATCGAACCAGGTTGACTGTGTGCAAGGCAAACACCCTCCCTGCTGTACTATCCCTCTGGCCCCACTGGGTGTCTCTCTCTTTTTTTTTTTTGGGGGGTCACACCCGGCAATGCTCAGGGGTTACTCCTGGCTCTGCACTCGGGAATTAATCCTGGCGGTTCTCGGGGGACCATATGGGATGCTGGGGATCGAACCCGGGCCGGCACAGGGCGGCCGACCAGCCGCGTGCAAGGCAAACGCCCTACCGCTGGGCTATCACTCCGGCCCCAGGTGTCTCTTTCTGAATCAGTGGGTGATGATCCTTTCAGAACATTGCCGAGTCGTTGCCGCCAGTGAAGTCCCATTTCAGCAGCATCTCGCTGTGGACACTATTTGTTTCCCTTATGGGAGGGAGGGGGCTTCCAAGAGACCTTCCGAGCTTTAAAGGCCTGTGGGCACCATCCATGATTCCAAACTGGAGGTTCAATGCAAGGGCTGAGGAAGGGCAACTGCTCAGCCGTGCTGGGGATTCCTGGGGCCACACCACAGTGCAGGGAGCCTCCGGGATGGTTCTGGCAGTGCTCAGGGGCCTGTGCTGGTGACAGCCAACCCTGATCAGCCCCAATCAGGCAGGTGCCAGGCGTTTGCTTTAATTACTGTGCTCAACAGCTAATGACAATGGACATTTTTTGTCTTTCTGTGCGAAGGAAAGCTGATGGTAATTTGTCTAACCTAAGTCATTAATGAAAGATGAGTGGAAACTCCCTGGCCAGGACTTAGGCTGATACACTCTTGTGTACTCTCATACTCGTATTTATACCACTAGTGGTTGGCATCTTCTGAGTGGTGGAGAGTCAGCCTTGGTTGGTTTGAGACCTAGAGGAGTTACCTTTCATTTGGATTTGGAGGTGCTTGCCTCATGCTTTCTGCTCGGGGAGTCTTTCGTTCCCTGTTAAATCTTCTTCCCTTCGATAGCCCAGCGGGTAGGGCGTTTGCCTTTGCGCGCGCAGCCGACCTGTGCCGGGCCGGGTTCGATCCCGCGGGGTCCCATATGGTCCCCGAACACCGCCAGAAGTAATTCCTGAGTGCAGAGCCAGGAGTAACCCCTGAGCATTGCCGGGTGTGACCCAAAAAAGCAAATAAATAAATAAATAAATAAATAAATAAATAAATAAATAAATCTTCTTCCCTTATCTTTTTCATTTTTTCTGCCTGGGGGAGGGGCACACCCATACTGCTTGGGGATTCAGTGGTCTCAGGGATTGAGTTCAGGTTTCTCACACACAAGAAATGTTCCCTAGCCCTTCAATTGTTCTCCCGGGCCCCTTCCTTTTCCTTCAAAGGCTCCACTTTCTTCCTCTCTTAATTGTGCACTGTGTACAGCAGTTTTGAAATCAGAGGCCTCTGAACAGACTCTGTATTGTAAGGATGCTTCAGAAAATTATAAATTGTTTGCTGTGGAGAATCTGTGTTTAAAAATGGCTTCGATTAAAGTCATTTCTGGGTATTTCAAACCATTCTCTGTGGTCAGTGCATCTTTCAAGGCACAAAGAACTGCCTGTCTTATGAGAACAGGAAGCCAGAGTAAACAGGGTTTTTTTTTTAATTACATCTTAAAACATCGAGTCTCACCAAATATACCCAAGGTCTGTGTTTCCTTCCCCAGATCTAAACCCATCAGATAATCCACCAGATCTGGCTCTTGGTTTAGTTTCCTTAGTGATAGGAGTGATACTTTTGTGGATAAAAAGTCAGATTATTGCAATGGAAATCAAAACAAGCCAGTGGCATTCGTTTTCTCCTGTGCCCATCATATTTAGTAAAGGATAACAGACATGGGATATAGTTTCAATATTCCCAGACTGCTAAGCAATGACAAAATGGGACACAATTGGTGACAGGAGGGAGGAAGGTGAGGAAGTGTGCCATGAAGCATGAAATAGGCAGCACTCAAAGGAAAACAAGAGACTGGCCAGAAGAATCACGTAGGAGTTAAAGTTCTTGCCTTGCCTGCAACTGGTTCTGGTTCGATCCTGGCACCACATATGGTCCCCTGAACACTGCCAGGAGTAACCCCTGAGTACAGACTCAGGGTAGCCCTTGAACTGCTGGGTGTGGTCCAAATAAGAGGAGGAGGAGGAAAGGAGGAGGAAGAGGAGGAGGAATAGGAGGAGGAGGAGGAGGAGAAGGAGAAGGAGGAGGAGGAGGAGCAGGAGGAGGAGGAGGAGGAGGAGAAGGAGGAGGAGGAAAAGAAGGAGAAGGAGAAGAAGAAGAAGAAGAAGAAGAAGAAGAAGAAGAAGAAGATGATGATGATGATGATGATGATGATGATGATGATGATGATGATGATGGTGATGATGATGATGAGTAAAGCACTTACCTTGCAGCTGCTGGCCCAGGTCTGATTCCTGACACTGCATATGGTATCTTAAGTATATATCACTGGGAGTGATCCCTGAGAGTAAATCCTGAGGATAGCTGGGTGCGACCCAAAAGCCAGAGGGGGAAAAAAAGGAAAAAGATGAGTTAATGGAACAATTTACTGTCACTCTGGCAGAGATGGCCCTCAGCGTACAGGGTGGCATTAGGCATCAAACTCAGTCTCATGCCTAAAGGCAACCATCTCCCACTGGGCCACCAGGGGTCAGCTTCAATTTCTAATGTAGGATTCCTGGCCAGCAGCTGCAAAGGCTGGTGAGAAAAGCAGACCCTGCTTCTTCTCTCCAGACTGACTGGCTCAAAGCACCGAGGCTGGAGCCAACGATCAGGGTTGAGAAACCTTCCAGAGACACGGCTGCTCACAGAAGCATGAAAATCTCAGCTCCGACACACGCACCCCAGCCCTCTCCATGCCAGCGGGTGTTGCCAGGACCTAGATCAGTCTCAGAGTGGCGGGTGGCTCAGGCTTCTGCTCCTGACCAACTGCCGGGTCTGGTTGGGGGCTTAAACCGCAGAAATGGATTTGCTCACAGTCCCTAGGGTACAAGTGTGACTTGGAGGTAGTGGCAGACGTAGTTTCTCCCAAGGCTCCCTGTTTGGGGTCAGGAGGTCAGCCTCACTCTGAGATGTCTTCTGCTTACCCTGACAACTGGACATTTATTCCTTCTGCTGGCCATTTATTTCTGTAGGTGGCAGCTAGATGGTGACAAACTCCTGGGCAAGAGTAAGAATGGGGGGTCTTCTTCTGTCCCTCCCACACACACACACACACACACACACACACACACACAGACACACACAGACACACACATACTAACGCAGACACAAATGCACAGACACAAGATACACACACATACACACTCACTCACCTTCTAGTTCCTCTAGTGGCATCTTCTGAGTTTCCTCCCTCCCTGAAAGACCTCAGGGTGCTCCCAGCACAGACTGAATCCTGGTGCAGAGAAACAGCACAGGATTCAGGCACTTGCCTCGCAAGCTGCAGACATGGGGCTTATCAGTGGGGTTGGGGTTCGGGCAGGAGCAATAATACAGTGGGTAGGGCCCTTGTCCAATATGGGACTGACTTGAGTTCAACCCCTGGAACCTCATAGCCCACCAGGAGTAATGTAAAGCCAGGAGTAAACCCTGAGAATGGCCAGGTGGGAGCCCAAAACAGAAACCAAATATTTAAATTTAAACAATAAAGGGGGGTGCACTGTGGCAGAGACATCCCTAGCAGGAAATGGGGCACCCCTCTGTGAGCCTGCAGGGGTCTGTAGGCTTTATGGGCTGTTCTGAAACTCATTCCATCATTCTTGCCAATCTCCCAGGCTTGGGG
Source organism: Cryptotis parvus (assembly GCA_021461705.1). Taxonomy (NCBI): domain Eukaryota; kingdom Metazoa; phylum Chordata; class Mammalia; order Eulipotyphla; family Soricidae; genus Cryptotis; species Cryptotis parvus. The sequence continues at coordinate 15,920 of JAJIBD010004732.1, read as the reverse complement.
GTGCATTGATCTGGGGGTGCCCTTCCTCTTCAGCTTCTGCCCATAGCTCGAGTTTCCTGCACGCCCTGTCTCCTGAGTGCAGCCAACCCACTCCGCCCCCTCTCCTGAGTATAGCTGGAGAGGTCAGTGTCTTTTCTGCAATATTTGCTTCCTTCAACCCCAGGGATTTTTCTTTTCTTTTTCTTTTTCTTTTTTTTTTTTTTTTTCTTTTTTGGTCACACCCGGCAATGCTCAGGGTTTCTCCTGGTTCTGCACTCAGGATCCACTCCTGGAACCACTCAGGAACCACTCCCTAACCCTAACCACTCCTGGCAGTGCCGGGGGGACCATATGGGATGCCGGGATTGAACCTGGGCCGGCATGGGCCAGCCGCGTGAAAGGCAAACGCCCTACCCGCTGGGCTATCACTCGCTCTGGCCCAACCCCAGGGATTTTAATCCTAAAGAAAGGTCCTTCCCTGCACCCCACCCACCACTGTGGGTGGAGCCTAGAGAGGGAGGGGACTGTGATCCTGGGAAGTGACCCCAGGACCTGGGTTTCTGGTCAGTCATTTCCCCCACAGCATTCTATTATCTCTTGATAATTTCTCACTGGCGCTTAGACTATTTTAATGCTTACACTCTTTCCTACGCTCATTACAGTCTTCAGGTTCCTGAAGGACAGGTCTGATTCCCTGGCAGAAACTCAGTTAATAGGTAGCTGTTTCCAAACAGAAGTTAATGATTGGGCCCCTGTGTCTTTTAGCATAATTACTACAGCTCACTGTTGCTGGTGTCTACACTGTTCCCCCTTCGCATGGATGTGGTTCCCCCAGAAAACGAGCTATAATTAGGCTAAAACATTTCCCAATAAAAAGATGCCGCACATCTCACAATTAACCTATTATAGCCTTACCTGAGTGTTCTCTAACTTTTCATGGTGAGCTGTAGCATTCCCTCTCCAACAGCCGAATGCCAAAATGGCAAACTGGCGTTTCTTTGTGACCTTCATGATACCTAAACACAACAGTGGGATGCGCACAGCCTGTGCTTGTAAGATGCCCAGTTTGATCCCTGGCACTGCATGCTCCCCAGAGCACAGAGCTGAGAACCCTGCCGCACCCTGGCACCACCAAGTATGGGTCCCAAACTAAAACAAATGTGCAGGAGGCCAGAGAGCTGGCACACGTTAGGGACGTACCCAGTGAGCCCCTGAGCACTGCCAGCTGTACCCTGGAGCGTCCTGGATGATCGGTCAAATATTTCTGGGTGTGGGCCCTTAAATCCCATAAGCACTGCTGAACAGCCTCCCCAAAAGTGTACTCAGCACATCACATGTTCAATAATAATCTTTGCATTTAATCAAATGCTAGCCTTGTCTCCACTGAGATACACAGTTTCAAAGTTGTTCATGATTGAGTTTCAGTCGTATAATGTTCCAACACCCGTCCCTCCACCAGCGTAAGTTTCCTGCCACCATCCCTCGCCACCCCTCCCCCGTCTCCTGTAGTCTACCTCTATGGCAGATACTCCCCCCACCTCTCTCATTATCCTTTTAGGCACTATTGTTTGCAATACTGTTACTGAAAGGGTATCATGCATACCCCCTTTACCTTCTTTCAATACTCAGTTCTTATCCAGAGTGATCATTTCCATCTGTCACTGTCATAGTGGCCCCTTCTCTATCCTAACTGCCCTCCTCCATTCCCCCTATGTATGCTTCCTACCATGGACCTGTCCTTCTGGTCCTTGTTTCTATTGTCTTTTGAGTATTATTTACATACTATGTTTTCTTTTATACACCCCAAGTGAGTGCTGTCATTCTATGTTTGTCTGTCTTCCTCTGACTAATTTCACTCAGCATGATACTCTCCATGTCCATTCATGTATAACCAGATTCCATGACTTCATTTTTCCTAATAACTGCATAGTGTTCCATTGTGTAGATGTGCCATAGTTTCTGTGTTTACTCATCTATTCTAGGGTACTCGGGTTGTTTCCAGAAATGACCATCCATATGGTTTCAGAGCATCTGGAATAGACAAACAGAATCAGGCTGGGAAGAGCATGGATTTCTTTTTGAGATGTGTCACCAAAGTGAAGTTTAACACTTGTTTCAACAACAACAAAAGGCAATTCAGTCATCTATTGGTCCTAACTAATTTTCTCTACAGCCCACCTGTGAGGGAGATTGTTCTGTATCTGTTACGCTCCTTCTGACTGACTTCACTCAGCACAATGCCCTCCAGTGCCTTTTGTGGAGCAGAAACTTTCAAGATTTCATTTTCCGTGAAGCTGAATAGTATTTTTACCCTTCCTTCCTTCCTTCCTTCCTTCCTTCCTTCCTTCCTTCCTTCCTTCCTTCCTTCCTTCCTTCCTTCCTTCCTTCCTTCCTTCCTTCCTTCCTTCCTTCCTTCCTTCCTTCCTTCCTTCCTTCCTTCCTTCCTTCCTTCCTTCCTTCCTTCCTTCCTTCCTTCCTTCCTTCCTTCCTTCCTTCCTTCCTTCCTTCCTTCCTTCCTTCCTTCTTTTTAGTTTTGGCCACACCCAGCAATACCCTGGTTCTACAATCAGGAATTACTCCTGGCGGTGCTTGGGGGGGGCATATGGGATGCTGGAATTGAACCTGGGTTGGCCATATGCAAGGCAAAACACCCTATGCACTGTGCTATCTCTCCAACCCTTTACCCTAGTTTCTTTAGCAAATCCTCTGTTCTGAGACAGTTGAGTTGTTTACAGATCTTGGCTAGGAACACCATAGGTGCACACATGTGTTTTTGAAATACTTTATTTGGGCTCTTAAGATAGATATCAGGTAGTAGAATTGCTGGATTGAATGGAAGCCCAATTCTTATTTTTTTTTAGGTGTCCATGTAGGGAAATGCAAACAAGCCAATGAGATGTCACCTCCACACTAGTGAGGTTAGTGTTGCAGGACTCCTAAGAGCCTCGGCATCTGCCCTGGATTGCCTCCTGCAAATTACTTCGTAGATAAGGGGGTAGTTTAAATGTGGCAGTTTATCTGACCATGTATTCTATACTGGCTGGTATAAATATTCTCTCATGCTACCACAATCATCGTGGGACTAGCTAGATCTTACCAGCATATTTGCCTGGCCATGTTGGATCTCTAAGTAATTAGACCAGAGAGAAATGCTTTTTTGCCTCCAAGCAAGCAAGCATGGCTCCCTGATAACTCAAAGGCAACTAAAATACAAAACTACCATGAAGTAGACGAGACTCTTGTGAAGGCTTGGAGAAATATTTAACTGGCATTAGTATAGTCTTTGGTACAGAGACATGCCATCTCAGAAACCCCCTTCTCTACCTTATAAAGGCATTTCCAGGCAGATCTTGGCTCAAAACATTAGCATATAATAGGGCCTAGGTGAGGTGCTGGGAGAAATTACCTAAGGGCATTTGACCCTTCCTGCTTCCCATAATAGTGGGAGGTCTGAGTTGCAGGGGTATAAAACCAGCCTGCTTCCTCTCTCTCCTCTCTTTTGGGCTCTCTTTTTGGGGCTCGCACCCTTCTTGGAGTCTTGTCTTTGTCTCCTCTCTACAGGGCCTTAACACGTGGTGGTGCCATCTTGGCCTACACGTGGCTGGGGTTCTAGCCGGGAGTCCTGAGCACAGGGTTTTTCCTATTGCTGATTTGTATGCCTGAACCTGTGATAAGTAAAGCCTTTTAAAACTGCATCAGATTCCTGAATTTTCATCCATTCCCCGCCGGCTTGGAGGTATAAGGGAACTCGCTTCCCGGCACTGTCAGGGACCCCGGAGGTGTCCCCAACAGGCTAGTAAACATAGAAAAGAATAAAAACAGTCCATGCTAGTATGAATGTAGGAAAAAGGACCCCTCATTCACTGTTGGTGGGAGTGTCAACTTATTTTGTATATTTTTTTTTTGGTCTGAGAAAAAATGCCCCATCAACATTTACCATTAAGAAGAGGGAGTGCTTTAGCTCCCTTCTGGAGAAAGAAGGTTGGAGCTCAGGGGTATCCCCACTTCTCCCCCTTGTCAAAGGATGACCCCCCCAGGTCAAGAGTGTGCTAAAAGAAGCTAACAGCATGCCAGGGAGTAGCCGCCTCCACTGTAGAGGAGACAGAGCTGCAAATTGGGTTATCTGGAGAATCCTGGTTGCACTCCCAAGAAGGAGGAGAGAGTCCAGCTCTCCTTCCAGAATGACCTGTCACTGGGATTCCATTTGTGCTGATATTCTTGGGCTTCGTCTCAGAAGCAAGAATCCAAGCCACCGCGTGGGCTGTTGCACAAAACTTTTTTTCCCTTCTGCTTGTCAGGGCCCTGGAAAATAGAAAGCAAAGAGAGATTCATCAAAGCTAATTTCTAAGCCAAGTTACAGCAGGAGGTGAGGGAGTTTCCCCCACTTTCTGGGTCCAGTGGGGTACATTATTAGCCTATCTTGGCCTGGATGTTGTAAGTCCTACCTGCTAGATTAAATACATGTCCAATTTTATGTAGACTTACAGAAACTCAAGCTCTCTGTACATTTAGAGGTATGAGTGAAAGATTGAATCCCTTGGTATATTTAACTCATGTGGTCATGAGTCATCATTAATACATTCAACAGATATGCTGGTTTCCAAGCTGCATATCCAAAGTAAGAATTTTAATTGTTTTTCTTGGTGATTTGCTCATGTCTGCATACCAGCAGCAATGACTTGGCTGCCCTAAAGCATCTTGAAATATTTAACTTTGAATTTGGTATAGGTCTCAAGCATGTCAACTATTTCCACAATCTCCATCCAGGCACACAGATCCCTCATCAAAGTCAAGCTCTAAGCCAATTTATAGCAGGGGATGAAATCAACCATTTTACACATCAATATCATATTATAAATAAGTGAAATTTTACATGGCACATAGGAAAATTTCATGCTGGAGGAATAAACATTGTTCTTGAATAAAACTGGTGGGAAGGGAATTATTTATCTGTGAAGCAACAACTTTGAAAAATCTATAATAGGGGCCGGGCGATAGCCCAGCGGGTAGGGCGTTTGCCTTGCACGCGGCCAGCCTGTGCCGGCCGGGTTCGATCCCGGCATCCCATATGGTCCCCCGAGCACCGCCAGGAGTAATTCCTGAGTGCAGAGCCAGGAGAAACCCTGAGCATTGCCGGGTGTGACCCAAAAAACAAAAACAAAAACAAATCTATAATAATAAGGCCATAAAGCTGTTAAATTTCACGTTAAATTTCCCAATGTGTTTTGGGAATTCAGAGATGTCCCCACTTACCTGGACTGTCAAATGAATTATTACTTTGCAGAACTTTTCAGACTTTCTATCATCACTTTGGAAGTTGAAGGTCCCCACATTTTGGAGGTATAAGGAGAGTTCCTTTCAAAAATTAAACAGTATAAAGGAATATAAAGCAAAGTGAACTTCTTTTCATCATTAACTTTTACCCCAATCTCACTTCTCTAAAATGCTTGTTGTCCACTGATGTATTATTAGACAAATACATGACAGAGCATTTGTGTAAGTGTTTACATTGAGGATTAGTGCATATATGTGTGAAGTTGTGAATAAGAAATATCTGCTTGGTCTTCATATCTGTTTCTGGAGCAGAGCTCCTGAAATCCTTGAAATTTCCAAAGTAATAAGAGTGATATGAATGTCTTTTTTAAAATATAAAATTCAAGCCCAGGTATGCCTGATCCAGAGACTCAGATACACGGGGCAGAGCTGCTATCAGCAAGGCAAATGCCCTACTCACTGTACTGTCGCTCCAACTCAATAAAAAAAAGTTTTTAAAACAAAGAAGGGTTCAGAAAACTCTGGAGGATGAGCAAGTGGAAGCGTGGGAAGAGTTGTCATTGGGGATATAGACACTTCCCTCCCACAATTCTCCCCAAATTCCTTGCCTGAGTCCTTTTCATCTTCATTCTTCTCTAAGTGTCATTTATATGAAACTAGAAAATATGAACCAATGTCTCTGAATTTCTGAGAGGTTTACTAGCAATTGAATGAGCCCGAGGAGGGGGTGGTGGGCACCTCTAATTTATAGTGATAAACCTGGCAGTAAAGATTGGGCTGGGCTTATGGAATGGAGCTATACTTGGTGAGCTCTCCGGTAGACAGTGTCAGAAGTGAGTTATATCCTTGGTAGTGCTGAAGCACACACCCATGGGAATATGTTATTCCATCACCTGTTTTGCAGGCAACATGTCTTCGACTTTCAGAGAAATTCACTGAATGGATTATATTGTATACCCTCACACTTAAGTGGCTATTATAAATGAGGCTTCCATTTTTGTCATTAATATTCTAGTACAATGCTATTTTCTATCTGAATCTATTTCATTTCCTCCCCTCCCCTCAGTTGCTTATCATCAACAGTGGCCCTAGGAATCTGAGCTCTGAGAGACCAGGGACCTGGTCCCTTGTTTGCCTTTATATCCTGAGCATGGGGCACAGAACCTGGCATTCTGCCCTTTGTATTTTTTTTGTTATTTTATTATACCACCTTTAGATATACAATTACAAGATGTTCATGTTCTACAGTGTTCCAACACCCATCCTTCCACCCATGCCCATTTCCCATCACCAATGTCCCCAATTCCCTTCCCCCAAGCCTGCCTCCATGGCAGGTTCTGTATCTCCTTTCTCTCTCTCTCTCTCTCTCTCTCTCTCTCTCTCTCTCTCTCTCTCTCTCTCCTCTCTCTCACTCCCCTTTATTACACATTGTGGACTGTAGTATATTCTAGGACATGATTGGTTCCACTAGTTTGATGTACCACGCGGCTGCAAGTGGCTGCACAACTTGGGAGAGCCGTTTGGCAGCTCTCCCCAGTGAGTCTGAATCTCTGCATGATATGGCCGATCGCCCTGGGTCAGTTTGTGGGCAGGGCCACCGGGCCTCTGGGACAAGTCAGAGAGGGGAAGTGGGGGGGCAGCTCCATCTCACAAATGCCCAGTGACTTCCGCTTCTGAGAGCTGCCTACCTGGGCTTGAACTCAGCTGCTCTGTTAATCTGGTCTTGAGGTCAGCATCTCTCCTGGGTGGGCTCTGATGTGCTGTGGTGTCTGGACTGTGAAAATGGGTGGCTATTATGGTTAGCGAGTCTCATCCGGCTGCTTCCAAGGCTCCACAGAGGTGATGGGCCCACTCCCAAAACCTATCTTTCCTCTCAGGAGCCTCATGGTCAGCTGAGCTAGGAAAGAGCCGGATGGCAGCTCTTCCCAGTGTGTCTGTGTCTACATGATATGGCCGGTCACCCTGGAGCAGTTCGTGGGCCTGTCCTTTGTATTTTTTTTTGCTAGCAGAACTTGGCTCTTTTTAGAAGCCTTAAATGCGGCAGGAGATCTGGGGGTGAGAAGGACTTCCTATCCTCTCCTTCCTCCTTCCTGCCTGAGGTGTGCCCTTTGGAGAGGCTGCTTCTCCAAAACCCTGATGACTCATGAGTGTGCAAGTTAAGACCCCCCCCAAAGTCTTAGAAACTCCCAACTCCACCCCACTCCCATTTTTCTTCTTTGCAACTTCTCTGTTCATACCCATAGATGGGGAGCCAAGATTGCATTCCTGCATTCATCCCTCGCACGCTATGTTCCTGATCTCTGCTTGTTGGTTTGGTTGTGTTGGGGGAGCCACACCTAGTGTTACTCTGGACTTACTCCTAGTCTATGTTCAGGATCACTCCTTCTGGTGGCTCAGGAGACCATATGCAGCACCATGGAATCAAACCAGGATCAGTCACATGAAAGCAAGTTTGTTAACCCCAAAACATCCTTTTAGTTTGTTTGGGGTTTTAGGCAGTCTTCAGGGCAGACCTAGGTGCTAGGAAGTGCCCCCCCCCCTGCTGTCTCTCTCTCTCTCTCTCTCTCTCTCTCTCTCTCTCTCTCTCTCTCTCTCTCTCTCTCTCTCTCTCTCTCTCTCTGTCTCTGTCTCTGTCTCTCTCCAGCCACTATTTTCAAATTCTACCTCCTCTCTGGAGGAACAACTTATTTCTGGATTGATTCTTTTAGATGTTCATATGAGGAGTAAAGACCCCGAGTATTCTAGAGTGACATGAATTCTTTCACTCCGTATTTCTATGTGAGGGGGTTATGGAAAGTAGTTTTCAGAGTAGTTTTAGGTGCAGAGCAAAACTGAGAGGAAGGTACAACACACTAACACACCTTCCTGGACCTGCCCCCGCAGGTAGGCCTCAGTACAACCCACTAACACACCTTCCTGCTCCCGCCCCAAGGTAAGTCTCTGACATAATCCACTTCCCCCATTAGATTTAGGTATGAGCAGATGTGATGGGCCTCTTCTGTTTCCAAATCCAAAGCAAAGTGGAGTAGGTGTTTTTGATGATTAAAACATTTATGCACATACACACATGAAAATAGTTGAGCGCTGCAGGAGACAGGACAAACCGTCCTCATCAGAAAGAGCTCCATGCCTGCAACCAGAATGAGACAATTGCTGACTTTACCGCTTCCTGTCCCCAAACGAGGAGCAACTGTAGCTTATTCTCAGCCCATGCCAATGGAAACAATCCAGTTTGGACACCAGCCTCTACTTCTGCAGAAATCATTAGATTCCAAACAGACAAGCTACATAGCTAACTGGCCTAGTTAAATGCAGGGTGCTTCTTGTGAGTGCTATCTAGACAAATGATAACGCCTATTTTCTTCTGGGCTGCATTTTATTTGGGGGTGGAGAGATTGGGCCACACCCAGCAATGCTCAGGAGCTATTCCTGGCTTTGTACTCAGGAGCGATCCTTGGCCATGGTTGAGGGACCATATGCAATGTTAGATCAAACCAGGGTTGGCTAGATGCAAGGTAAGCACCTTATCTCCTGTAATATCTCTCTGACTCAGTTGTATTTTTTTCTGTAGTTGTTTGTTTTGTTTAGGGGACCACATCTGCTGGTGCTCAGGGATTGCTTCTAGCTCTGCTCTCAGTAATCACTCCTGGTGGGGCTCAGGTGACCATATGGGGTGCTGGGGAATGCATGTGAGGCAAGCACCCTATCCACTGTACTAGCTCTACAGCTCTCTGTTTGTTTTTAAATAGGGACCACTCCTAGAAGTGCTAGGGGTCACCAAGACCACATCCCACAAGTTCTGGGGGTGTGATGCGTACAAACAATACTGGGGATAGAACTCAGGTCTAGGTCTTGTATGTGTGAGGCATGTCCTCTACCTCTTGGCCAGTTCCCTCCCTTTGGCCATTCATTCTAAAGAGCGAGCAGCAGATCTGCCAGCCGGAAGTATCAAGGGTTGTCAGGGTCCAGATGGGACCTTATTTCTGTCTGATGTTTATAGGATTCCAGTGGGAACCTTCTATCTATAATGAACCACTGGTTTAGGTGCTAGGTGTTAATTTGTTTGCTCTTGGCAAATGAATTGAGAGGAAAATCAACTCACCTGGTCTTCAGAGAAAGGACTAGGTGGAATTCTAGAAGGAAGACTTCAATCTCTTAAGCCAGAGATTGTACTTAAGGACTGTAGTCAGGTCCAGACAAGATGCTTCCCTTCCGCGGAGTTTGGAACTGCCCAGCCAGTTGGGATCAAAACAGAGTGATCCAAGAGTCAGCCCACAGCCCACAGCTACTGGTACAGTAGCAGCTAGGTTGTTCTCAGGTACATGGGCTCCATCCCTCCATCCAGCACCCTGCAGCACCCTGCAGTCAGGGCAACCCCTTCACTCTAAGGGCTGAGTTTCTAGGGATCAAAAGTTGAACTGCCTTGGGCAGAAAGCCCTGAACTCTCCCTGACCTGCACGTCTCAGTCCCTTGTATTCGAAGGTTCTTAACCAACTTCTCAACCTAAAGTTGTAAATATAGAAGTAAATTATAGTGATGAATTACACAGTGCTGAGGACTTGATGTGGTGGCTCTGTATGTGTGTGTGTGTGTGTGTGTGGCGTGTGTGTGTAGCAATGGACAGAAACAACCTGTGTTAAACGCTGCCACCGTGGCTTCCTCTCCTCATGGTGACGAGTATCACATCCCGGGCAGGCTGGTTCTTGGACCTCTGTGATAGATCAGCAGGCCTGGGCTTTGTTTGTGGGGCTGGGAGGAGAGTTTGGGAAGGAACCAGAGAGAAGTAGACATGGAGGGTCTCAAACAATAGCTTGTTGGGCCACAGGGAGAAGTATAAGAGTGAGAAAGCAACAGGATTTAGAACAGGATGATTTGGTTGTGGGGGGTCTTCCCCCTCTTGGCCAGGTGGGCTTACCCTGGGTGTGTGCAAGACCGGATCCCCAGGACACATGGGATCGGACCCACTACCTCACTAAGCAAGATATGTTACTTGGGGGAATGTGCTTTTCTAAGAAATGAAACTTTTTTTTAACCACACCCACAGATGCTCAGGGCTGCATTCAGATCTGAGCTCAGGGGACCATATGTGGTGCTGGGATTCAAACCCAGGGTCGTGGCCTACTAGGCAAGTGACTTCACCTTTTTTTAAAGTATTTTATTATACCACCGTGAGATATACAATTACAAAGATATACAATTAAAAAGTTCATATTTGGGTTTTGGTCATACACTGTTCCAGCATCCATCCTTCCACCAGTGCCCATCTCCCACCACCAACGTCCCCGGTTGGTGGACATTTATACTATCCCTTTCACCCAAGAAATTGTTTTTGTTTTGGATGGTCAGGGTTTACTCTTGGCACTGTGACCATATTTGATGACACAGATCCAACTGAAATCAGGCTCAGGCAAGACAAGCACCTTATCTCCTAGACATTCTGACCTAAGATTTTCTTTACTAAGAAATTAATTTTGAATAGCACCATATACTATTGGAATAAAACTTCCATATCAGAATGTAGAGGTGCCTGCTTTGAAGTCAACTCAATACATACCTTGCAAGTGCAAGGCCCTGAGTCTGGTCCCAATGCGGTATGGCGCCCTGAGCAGCTCTAGCTGTGGCCCCAACTAATGAAACCAATAAAACTTGTTCCTCACCCAGAGTGAATCCCATCAGTGAGGTGACCTGTGTCCCCACCTCTGGAAGTTCTCCCTACAGTTAGGTGCATATATACCCATGCTCACATCTGACTCTAGCAAACATGTAGCATTGCTCTGTGGGGTGCACAATACTACATGTTTCATTGCTTCCCTATATGGTGTCATGTATGTTGCATTTAGGTCTTCACTAAATGTGATCCAGTGTTGCTTGGAAAGGACAGCTTTAAGGGAAATGACAGGTTAGGGCCGCAGAGATGGTGCAAGGGTTAAGGCACTTGCCTTGAATGAAGTTGACCCGGCTCAGTCCCTACCTGGCACTGCACACGGTCACTGAGCAGCACCAGGAGTGATCCTTGAGCACAGAGTCAGGAGGAAGCACTGCTGGGTGTGGCTCCAAACAAAACACAGAGACAGAGCGAGAGGACACATAAGGAAAACAAGTGTTTGAATCCATCTATTCCATCAATATGGGTGGAGGTTTGGTTTCTTTTCCTCTCTCAGTTACAAGGAAATTTATTCATAGACCTACTATCTAAGACAAAATAGAAAACATTTACTATCGTTCTGTGGGATGGGGGTGGTTTGCATACATGCTATTGTTCAATAAGCAGCTGCCTTTTGTCAGGTTTAACAATGCCTCCATCGGGCTTCCCCCGATTTCATTTTCTTCCTCCTCCCCATGTTTCTGCCTCCCCTCCTGCCTTGGTGGCTTCCTGGCTAGTTGGAGGCTGGATCCAGTAGGTTTTCACCCAGCTGTGGGTCTCTTTGGGGCTCTGAATTCTGCCCTGGTTTCACAGCGTTTGTACCTCAGGTTCCTGCAGCTGGAGATGGTTGGGGGGGCTGAGGGGAACTTCAGGATTCCCGGGGAAACCTGGCAGCAAATTCTGGTACTCCTGCTAATTAGACTAAAAGGCAGCCCCAATCCTATTGGCCTGATAATATACCAAGTAGAGGGGGACTTGCTCTAGTGGAGCGGTGATTGGTTGAGTTTCCATCCTGGGCGGGTCCCTGGTAGCTGCATGTGTTTTGTTTCCCAGGCCTACCCTCAACAACATCCCAGGCTGAGACTGATGGGCTCCAACTTCCCTTTCTGACTTTATGCTGCTTGCCAAAGAAAACCTGGGACCCTCTCTGCATCTGTGGGGCGGAGTCTAGGAAAACTGTGCCCGCCCGGCCCCTGCGACAAAGGGGCAGTGATTACAGTCCATCGAGGGAAACAGTTCTGGTTTTGTTTATACTTTTTTTTTCTTTGCCTACAGCGTTGCCAACTAGGCCAGCTCTGGAAACACAGCGTGGCATTCTCCTTCTCTGGGCGCCTGTACCAACAGAGGTGGCAGTTGAGAAACTGAAAACTGCCAGCCAGGGCTTTCCCCTAGTGGGTCAAATGTGTTTGCAGGCTCTGGAAGTTTCTATTCCGCGAAAGTATGATGGACATGGGACCCATCGGAAGGAGGGAATCCCTTCCCTAGGGATTGCCTGGGCTGGGAATTTTTCCAAGGTAGCCTGTGGTCTGTCATGCTTGTGAGCAGGGAACCAAGCAGGCAGGTCACTGATAGGACCCTAAAGAAATAAACCTACAGACTTAGCAGTTTTACTGTAGTGAACTGTAGTGTAGGGTTTAATATATAGTTACAGAGTATTAAATGGGGGTTTCATGGTGGTGGGGGGTAATTCAAAGGATTTGGAGAGCATGTCGGGGCCCAGGTTCTATGCCCTGGGCACCTGGTCTCCCATCAGTACCAAGGTAGCCCCAAAGGGTATGCACACCCCAAACACAAGCCCCAAAAAACTCTTTGTACTTAAGTATGGTAGAATCTAGCATCCATTTAAAACATAAATGATGATGAACCTAATCCTGCCATTAGGAGCTTATTTGAGAAAATTTCTCTGTGATATTTTCTAAGTTTCAGCTGATGGATCTTTCTCACTCCCTCCTTTTAAGGAGGAAATTTTAAAAACTTATTTTTAGAAGTTTTTCCTGGCTTTTACTTTCATCCTTCTAGGGATGGAAAATAAAAACCTCAGATTAGTCTGGTAAGATTTAAATTTTTAAATTTAAATGCTTATTTTCATTTCTACTATTTACTGTTTTTTTCTTTCTTCCTTCCTTCCTTCCTTCCTTCCTTCCTTCCTTCCTTCCTTCCTTCCTTCCTTCCTTCCTTTCTTTCTTTTTTTTTGGGGGGGGGTCTTTGGGGCCCCACCCAGCTGAGCTCAGGGCTTAGTCTTGGCTCCACTATGGGATCACTCCTAGCAGTGTTCAGGGGACTATATAGGACCTAGGGATTCCCTGAGTTTTTACCAGAAGGTTCATCCTGCTTTTTAATCATCTTTTGTGCTCCCTTCCCCTTGTGCTTCCCCGGTAAGGTTCTGGAGCTGGAGAGGGAGAACAGCCAGCAGGGTGTAGCCTTGCTATGTTCAACCCAGAATCAATCCCTCACGCCCCCTCCCCAGAAGACCTCAACACCTTTTACCATGCCACCAACTCCACGACTAGTTCTGTGTCTGGCGTTGAATTAACCTTTGATCTCTCCTCTGCTTTCTTGGTTCCGTGTGTGCAGTTAGGAGTTAATGAAGACTGCATTCTTTTTGCACATGGCAGATCACAGCTGCCGCTACCCAATCCTTCAGCGTCTGCAGTCAAGTCTTTGACTGTGCTGTGGGCAGTGGGTTATTAAAGATTATGCTTTCCTTGCAGAAAAGCAACAGCAGGGGCTTCTTGTGGTCATGAAAAAAAAAAAGTATCCTTCATTTCCTGAGCGCCCCAGCGCCGGTCTTGGCAAGAGGAAAATTTTCCAGCTTGAAGTCGCTGGAAATGCCAGTCAGCTGTGAGCCTCTGAGGAGAGTAAGAGAGCACGGAGACTGAACTGGGTGGTGGGAGCAATGGCAGATTGGTTTGGCTGAGATTTCTGAATATAGCCTAGGAATGATAGAGCCCGATGGGTATAGTGAGCCCCTTATTAGGTTTTGTTTGTTTGTTTTTGCTTTTTTGGGTCACACTTAGCCATGCTCAGGGGTTACTCCTGGCTCTGCACTCAGGAATTACTCCTGGTGGTGCTCAGGGGACTACATGGGATGCTGGGGATTGAATCTAGGTAGGTCACTGCAAGGCCCTCCCCCACTGTACTGGCACTCTGTAGTGAGCCTCTCTGAATGATGGCATTCTAGAAAGTTCTGGAGGTCTTATAATGAACTTCTTTAAAAGTGAAATGGGGAGAGACAGAGAAAGATAGAGAGAAGGAGGTGGAGGAAGAGGTAGGAGGAGGGGGAGGAGAGGAGGGAGGGAGGAGAAGGAAATCATAAAATAAGAACATTAACTTATTGTTTTTGTTTATTTGCTTATTTTGTTTTGGGGCCACACCCAGCTATGCTCAGAGCTTACTCCTGACTGTGCTCAAGGATCAGGGTTTTTATTTTTTAATTTTTGGATTTTATTTTTTCAGGAGAAGATTTCTTTTTGTTTTTTTTTTTTTTTTGGAGGGTCACACCTGGCATTGCTTAGGGACTGCTTATGGCTCTGCACTCAGGAATTACTCCTTGCAATGCTACAGAGGACTTCATGGAGTGCCTGGGACCAAACCGGGTCAGCCACATGCAAGGCAAATACCCTATCCACTGTACTATTTTGCCAGCCCTGGGGAGATTTAAATTTGTTTTAATTTTCATTTGTTTCTGCCTGGTACCTGAGGGTACACCTTACCCAAACCCCCTATTCTCTGCCTCCATTTAAATTTTTTTTTTAAATTTTTATCAAATCACCATGAGATACTATGAATTCACTTTTTAAAGTGAATTCATCTTTGGTTTACAGTACTATAACAATCTCAGGGGGCCACCACCACTACCATCACCCCCAAAAGAAAACAATCTCAGGGGTATAGCTTAACGCCTGTGTATGTACAATTCACCACACACAGCCAAAGTTCCAGTGCCACCCACCACCGAAAGACCCCCCTTACCCATCCTCCCATCCACTCCTCCTTCCCTCCAGTAACCACCATAATTTTTGAAGACTAGGAATTACTTTGTTTGGGCCAACAAAATGACCTCTTTCAGTGGGCGGTGAAAGCAGCAGAGCAGCAGACCTCAGGCAGGCTTCAGGCAGGTCCCAGAGCTACTGCAGCCACATGTTAGGGAAAGAAACTGAAACTACAACTCCCAGAATTCCGAGCTGCAGAGGAAGTAAACGGGACATTTTGAAACTTCACAAGCCAGAACACCTCCCCCTCAGGTAACCTCCCTAGGGATATGGCTGGCCGGGTGGGGGGCCTCTCATGTGGCCTCATATTAATACAAAAAAGCAGGAAATTTAATATCAAGAGGAAGGTAGCATCCTCAAAGAGGGAGGAGAGGGAGAACACCTTCTGCGAAGCATCTCCAGGTTGCTACCTGACAGTGAGGAAGAAGCAGTGCCCCAGAAGAATCCACCCCAGATTACAACAGCACCATAGGGAAACAATGCAGATCCCTATCTTGAAGAACAGATGAAGAAAACAACTCTGAAGACTCAAAAAGAATATACATATACATAATCTCTCTGACAAAAGAATTCAGAGAAGAAATGGTGAGGATGTTTAATCAGCTCAATGACAAAGTGGAACGGATGTCAAATAAAATACAGGAGGACATAAGTGAAGCAGTGGAAAGGGCAGTCAATAAATTAGGGAGGAAATGAGAACAGAAACAAGAACACTACAAAAGAAATATCATCAATAAAAAACTCAGTAGATGAAATGAAAAACAATGGGGTTCTCAAAAAGGAGAACGACAGCAGCGGAAGACAGAATCAGTGAGAATGAGGTGCAGAAAGCACTCAGGGAAATGCAACAAAAAAAGACCAAAAATGGTCTTTCAAAGATGAAAAAAAGACCAAAAATGGATCAGCAGCAGAACAGAGAACATTGGGATGAATCAAAGAGGAAAAACATAAGAATCATCAGAGTCCCATTGGGACAGGAAGGCAACCCCAAGGAAATAGGTACAGTTAAAAAAAAATCCTTGCAAAGAGAA